>CAOLHI010005316.1:0-74616 GCA_948474755.1 Ctenosaura bakeri
TATTTTTTAAATTAAGGTGTACTTTGCCAATACTTAGATCTTCCTTTTATTCTATAGGACAGATCAACAAGCTCTTCTAGCAGAGGCGTCTGTTAATGGCCCTGTATGATATGTGATATTGACTGCTGTTGGCTGAAGAGTATGAACTGATACCCAAGGATTTGTCTCTCTTGAGGATTTCATCTAGAACCTATTGGAGCCAGTCACTGCTGCACTAATTTCACAAGGGATCAGGACCAGCAACATTTATATTCTAGATTTTAAGACATTGTACAGAAATTCATAAGTGTAAAAATTGCACATTGAGAAATACCAATAAATTTTTGCGTATGTTTATATTGTATTGTTCTAAATGATGGGTGGCCTGTGAAATAAGATCTTGCCACCAAAGTAACAATAGTAGTGATACTATAGTTAAAATGGCTGTAAGAATAGTTTTATAAAAAAGTGAATACACAAATCTAATGTATTTGAGGCATAACTATTTGACAATTAGTGACCAAAGTATTTAGCAGTTCTCATAATTTTTCAGTAGTGCCCCTCCAAATTCTGAAATCCATGTTTTTCATTTTGGCAAATAATTGTTCAGCTGCAAAAGCCCTTTAAATATTTTGGTTGTTTTAGATTTAAAACAATGATTTAAAAAGAATTTTTGGTGTTCAACATTTTACAGCAGGCTTTCAATTGATAATTGTTTTCTGTATGGTTTAAACCAGATAAAATGTAAGTCTATTGGTAGAGATTTTAAGTATTTATTGTTACAACTTAGTTGACAAATTGATGTTACTGTAAAGCCATACGTTCTGTTAAGTCTTGTTTGCTTGAAAACAATACCTTACAGGTGAAACACTAGACTATTTTGAAGTGCACATGGCTTGTTGTGTATTTAAGTGATTCACCTACTTTTTTAACCCATTCACCAACATGTACTTTAATTCAAAGCAGTATAAAATTGAACATTTTGGAACAATCTTCATATTTAAAACACACTGTAATCCTTCTGACAAATCAACTAAATATAATGAAATGCCAGTGCTGCTCATGTAATTACAGTTCATGTGTTTTAAAGGTTATAATATCTTTAAATATCAAAATTGGGCACTTGAGCATGTTGTTATACTTTCACTGTTTTGATCTGTGTGAAGTTTTTCATTTGTAAGTTTTCAACCAGTTTTTTTCATAACTGGCTTGTGTATATATATATAGTGATTATGGAAACTAATTGTAATTTATAATTTTCTATGTCATAAAATTCCAACCGCCTTCTCAAAAAGAAGCAATATGTTGTATATTGCCACATTGTCTGGTGGAAGGGTTAAAGTACTTCACCTCTTGCACTTTTAGATGCAAATCCATTTTTATTTCTTTAATAGAAAGTTATTCATTTATTTTTACATCATTTGTTTTCCTGACCAGTATTTAAAAGCCAAAAGGATACTCTAAACAATGGCCAATGACTTACTTTAGAAAGTGTCCCAAGCTATGTGCCTAATACTACATTGCATACAGAAATAAAGACAAATGTATACTGGTATGTTTATTCTCTTATTTCCAGTTTCATGGAAGTGTGCCTGCTTGCATTCCAAATAAATATTCAGCAGTATCAGAAGGCTTTTCATAGCTTACAGGTATGTGGTAGAGGAGCAGGCATATGGATTGTGCTGTTGCTTTCAGGTCATCCATTGCAATATAGGAAGCAAGTGTCAAGTTCCAGCAACCAACTATAGGTTATTACTTCAACTGCTGGGAAAATAATTGGGTCCTATTCCCTGCGTTACAATAGAAACGTAGGGAAGAAGCATAATTACATTCATAGCGTCTCTGCTTTTGAGATACTTAATGATGTTACACACAAACTGGGATGATGGCAGTTGCAGTCTATAACATCTGGGATAATAAGACATTGGGGAAAGTTGTACCAGGTTCCTTAAAGGAACTGTACCGTGCATTAGTAGTGGGCCAGAAATCTGAACTGGTACCTGTCAGTCTTTTTCAAGTTTCCAGGAAACTGCAAATATATGATCTAGTCCCTGACACCCTTGGGGAGAAATGCTGGACAACCACATCAGATAACTTAAGAGAACAGGGGGGGGGAAATACTTCTGCAAGGAATAAGAGGGGCTATGTGTATCCTGGTAAAGCTCCTTGAGGGTATTCCAGCAGCTTTGAGAGATGTCGTAATTGCTGAATTTTTGCATTAGTTGATTTTACAACTAATTTAAGAAATGTTTATTTCAGTAAGGCATAATACCAGAGTGAATCCAAAGCATCATAACAAACATTTTTGCATATGTATTATGTCTAGAATTTCCAAAAATATCTGTGATGCATGTTCAAAGCTATGCAGGTGTTGAACACATTTTTTTTCAAAGTAAAAGCTATTCCAAGGAAGCTAATAGGAAGAAAAAGGTGGCTTCATGATAATCATAAAGGCCAATTAGTGTGTTTAAAAAGTTGGCTTCATGTACATTTATACAAAGAAAAAACCATACTTAGTTCAATGGGGTGGATGTAAGAAAACTACCTTGCCTCCACATTGTCCGTATAAAAAATTCTGGACACTTGCAGCCTAATGCTGTGCATACTTACTCTTTGTACTTAAAATCAATGTACATAACATAGAGCCTAATAAATCCCTCAGTGTTTAAAATATTTTTATTCTGGCTCTTGACCATATCTCTCACAATAGATCTTACTCTGTGATGTAAAAAGCACAATGGCAAATAATTTTGGCTACATAATGGACAAGTTAGTTACCTGTAACTGGAAGCAGCTGTGCAGCACTCTGGCTGGGGGAGGCCTCAAAAAAGGGGGGGGGCAGTTGACATTGCTACTGTTCTGGTAGTGTGAGAAGAGAACCCTTGACGTTCAAGCAAATGAGCCATCTGATATCAAAGAACAGTCTGCATTACCCACTTAGATAATCTCTGGGAGGAGATGGGAAGACCTCTGTGAGAACCAACATACGCAACAAATGACATCTCTATCAGCCACAGTTCTCGAGATGTCTGGCATCTAGAGAATGGATTGCTGATTCCACCTCAGTTGGAGGATTCTCTACAAATTTGGCAGATAAGAAAAGGATGTATAACTTTAGGCAAAAAAAGAAATATCCGGACATAACACCACTTTGTCTTTATGAAAGATAAAGAGCATCACACAAACCTGTGAGCTCAGATGTTTGTTTAGCAAGCACGATAAGCAATTAAGTAAAATGACAAAAAAACAGCAATCACTAGTAGCTCAAAGGGTGGTTTCATGAGCTGTACAAATGAAAGGAGGGGGAGTGGGGGGAGGGTCTAACAGCAAAGATAGGTAAAGATGTTGAGAAAACACATCATCAAACAATTGGAAGAAAGGGTGCCCAACACTGGCACCAACTTAGAAGAAACTGGAGCCAGGTGAATTTTAATGGATGAAAAGGACAAATCACTTGCCTTAAGATGGGACAAATCACTTGCCTTAAGATGCAACAAACAACTCACACACAAATGTGTGTCTGAACCTTTAGATATGTTGCTAGATATGTTACATTCATTAAGAGGGTGAGAAACTTGGTCCTTTTTAAGTCAGAAAGTTTACCCATTGCTCTCAAAACAGTTGAAAGCTGCTGGGAGAAGGCTAGATTCTCCAGCTGTCACCCAAAGAGTCCTGAGATCTGGATGCTGGATATATCGCTTCAGTTGAATCAGGAGAGCATCTTGAAGAGGTAATCAGGAATACTGTTCACAAGACAGCAGGAGGCACACTGAGAACCAAAACTGATGAGGCCACCAAAGTGTCAAAAGACTGCAGTCTGGCTTGTCATGGCTGACCTTGGATAGAACTCTGGTCAAGAGAAGGATCATAAGAAGAGGTAGAAAAGATGACTAACTCCGACTTAACAGGAAGGCACCTCCTTTCAAATCTAATCCTGTCCCAGCTCTGCTGCAGAAGACTTTACAGTTTGTATTTGTGTGCAATGTGAAGATATCCACAAGTGGGTGACCCTAATAATGAATGGGTTGTTGGAATATAGGTTGTGCCAGGGATCACTTGGCTGAGTCTGCTGAGTCTTCAGTACATTGTTCTCCCCTGCCAGATAAACTGCCCCAGGGGTGAGAAGATGAAGACTGTAGTTCAGATCCACTTTGATCTTTTTTATTGGTATAGGCCACTAAAATCCAAATGTTTATGTAAGAATATAGTTGAATGTCCCTCATTTGAAGAAATGCAACTACAAAATCCATAAACTCTGTAAAAAAAAAAAAAAAAGGGTGCAGTAAAGATGAAAGGAAGAAGGTTGAATTGGCATATGTCCACGCCTGTGGCAAATGGTAGAAGGCAGTGATGCTGTGGCCTAATCTGGAAGTGGAAGTACGTGTTTACAAGTCTTATCACCACAAATCAGTTCCCTTTTATCAAGAGAGGAATTATATTTGACCAAGTTACCATATGTAACTTCACTGGACAAATGTGCCAGTTCAAACTTCTCAAATCCATAACAAGGCAAAGATTGCCATCTTCCTTTGGGACACTGATAGGCAATACCTATTCAACCATGATGACCTTTGGCCTTCAGTATAGGATCTTTCTGTAACATACTGACTTCATCCTGTAGAAATGGAGAGGGCTAAGAAGACCCAAAGGAGGAATGTTGTTGAGTTCTACGCTGTATCTTGACTGAATAATGAGAAGTGCCTACTGATTATTGGCAATGGTGTGCCAAGTACAGTAAAAGCAACAAAAAACTGAGCGGAGGAGATGCAAAAATGCAATGACAAACTTGAGAACATTGGAAGTCAAAAGACATAAAATTGGGTATGATTTCTTTGAGGAAGAAGATTTTTGAGGATCTGTAGAAACCCTTAGATTGAAGATTGAGAAGGCTGGTGTGATGATCTAGTAGGAGATCAAGACTGAGCAAAGAAAGAAGAATAAAATAGCTTCCAGAAAAGCTGCTGAGAATGAGATGGTTGTGCCTAATACTGCACTCCCAACTTCCTTGCAGGCATTCTCACTCCATAGCAATTGTCTGGACCATTGTCTGTTTTAGCAGGTTTTAGACTATCACCTTCAAACAGTAAGACCTCTATCTTAGATCATGTGTCAAATGAAAATGAGCTGGATCTCACCCACGCGTGATGCCTTAATGTAACAGAAGCTGGCATAACCTTGGACAAGGTGTCAGGAACTGAAATCACACGCACACACACGCACACACACACACACACGGAGTCAGCCACATGGCAAGATGTCATGGTTTGTGTAGCAGCTAACTTGTGGGTTTTTGTTAGAAGAGGCTGCACTTTCCCCCAAATAACTGCTCATCGCAGGCTTAATTACTACTGACCTCCATTGTTAACGCAGCTGAAGAACAGATGTCTTTCAATGAGATCAAGCCTCCTGCCTTCCTGGCAAAATAGAATGAAAGTATTTTCCCTTTTCTTTGAGAAGTCCTAACAACAATAAAACTGGCACCACAGTATTAGAACAAATAAATGGTGCTCTTTTCTTGAATATTGTAGAGGCTCTCTACATGCCAGGATGTAGGTGCCACAGAGGATGTTTTGGTCCCAAGACTCTTTGATCAGTTTTGCTAATGCAGGTAAGATTGGGAGCATTGCTGGAGCTACTGGATCTATCTGGATATGGACAGGGTCCAGGTTCAGGAGGAGTGGGAGTCCCCAAAGCCTTAGTCATTCAGAGAATTTGTTCAGTATAAGACCTGACATTTTAGAGGGAGAAAGGTGTGTGTTGTCTCCTTTTCTTCCACTGGAGAAGAGATCAGAAGAGATGGTGAATATGGACTAGGAGAAGATTATTCATAATTGTCAGCAGGAGATGACTTCCTAGCCTGCGAAGACAAGTCTCCAAACACTGAGCCTAGTTCTGAGAATCTAGAAACAATGAGAAGGGGTTGATAAGTGTGTCTTGAGGAGACACAACTGTAGCAGACTGGTCAAAGGGAGGAGGCCCTGCAACAGAGGTACGAATTGTTGCTTGGAGAACACCCAACCAAATGATCAACAAAGGATCCAGTAACTGAGATGGTGGCACTACTGAAGCAGATGGAGGTGACTGTGAAGCCAGTATAAAATATGGTGTTGTGCTCAAAACTGGTGTCAGGCAAGCAGAAATGACAGTGGACACTTCTGAAGACACCAGAGGCAGACATGAAATGGTAGCTGAAGGTTGTCAGGAAGGGTGAAGCAGAAGAGAGGGATTAGATACCAGGCACCTCCATCATGTCTGTAATAATCCAGGCTGTGTGACCAATGTTGAGAAGAGCTGTGTCAATGGCAGGTGTTTCTATACGAAGGGGATCTAGACTGCTGGTGCTGAGGAAAGTAGTCTCCCTAGCAATGCCTATTAGAATAGAATAGAAGGAGTATTCACAAAGAGCCATAACAGTGCTGAGAAATACTTGGTTGGTACTAAGGAGAGAAACAGTAAGCATAAGCATCAGTCAAGCACTCCATAGAACCCCCTTGATTCTGATGCAAAAGAGGCAAACCAGGTGAATCTCCTCTATGAAGTGAACTCTTTTGTATCTCTTCCTCAGAGTAGGAGCCAAGACAAACTATGTCTGGAGAGACTGTGGAAGAACTTCCATAATCAAAGGGTGATTTGACTGTAGAGATGAAAAAGATGGGTCTTCTGGTCCAAGGTTGCTTCCAAATAGGATGGTTTTCACAGGCAGCCCAGAACCAGAGATGGATTAAACAGAAATCTCCATTGCCACAGCAGAAACACCAGAATCTGAAGACACCAGTCTCAAAGATCTGGAAGGGTTGCCTGATGTGGGTATACGAGATTTGGCCAGAACAACCATTTTGCTTTTGTTCTCTTTAGATTTCCTCCTCCTCTTCTTCTTAGAGGGGTTAACAGCAGAATTGTCATTCCAATGTTCTTCAGAACTGAAGCTTCCAACAATCAACAAACAGTAACAAGTATTTCAGGGCAATTTGGAATCAGCATTGGAAAAACCGTTGATGCTAAGGTGGCAAAATTCACTGTAGATGGCTCAGAAATGGAGATTGCTATTAAAGAGATATGAAATAAGAGTGCTTGGACTGGAACCATGGATGTTGGTATCAAGACTGAACTCAAGCCATTCTCGATTACTTTTTAGTTATGGGCAAGAGTTCCAAGGCCAAACTGGAGGACCTGGAAACCAAGTCAATGAAACACAATCTGTTCCCACATGGCCCCCTCAAGTTTTAGCTGTCTGTTCTTTGAACCTCGTTTGGAAAGACTGTCAGATGGCACACAACGGACCCTTAATGTCCTTTTCTAAGACAATAAAGACACTCCAGTGGAGCAATCTGATGACCACAAGTACAGTGCAGGCAGAAGAGTGCTTTAAAGGCCCTCTGACAAAGGTGGAAGAAAATGAAAAGGAAAAATTCCTCTCTTTTTTCGGCAGTGGCTATAGAAGAACAGGTTGCTTATCTGCAACTATGGTTCTCTGAGTGGTAATCTGTGAACTCACAAAAATGGATCACCTGTACCTTCGCAAGTACACTTAGAAGCTTCTAGAGCAGTACGACATGCATTTTGGCAGTAACTTCTCTCCCTCCCTAAGAGGCTATATAGCCACTTTCCTGCCAAAACCCTCAGTTCCATGACCACTCAAGGCAGCAGCCAATTGAATGAAAGTAAAAGCAGGACATGAAGCGGAGAAGCTGGGCAGGGTCATGTGAGTTCACAGATGAGCACTCAAAGAACCACAGTTACAGATAAGCAACCTGTTCTTCTTCTTCTTTGTGGTCTCTGTGACTCACACAAATGGGAGATTAGCAAGCTACTAACCATAGAAAGCAAGACTGTCATGCTACTGAGGAAATAGTATTACTCTCCCAAAGACTACATCATCTCTCAATCTATTGTCCAGTGTGTAGTGAGAGATGAAGGTGGAAGGTTGTGACTACATGGCAGCTCTACAAATCTCGTGCAAAGGTACCCCTTCTAGGAAAGCTGTGGAGGCAGCAAGAGCTCTTGTAGAATGACTTCTCAGCTGAGCAGGAGGTTGCTTGCCAGCTAGTTCATAGGCAAGGCAGCCTTCATAGGCATAGGCAGCCACCCACTTAGTTTCTGTAATGATACTGGAATCCCTTTCTTGACTGATGAGTATCAGAGGAAGGCTTTGTAAAGGAAGCTGTCTGTTGAACATAGAAGGCTAGACCATGCCGGACATCTAGCCAATGGAGGTTGCGCTGGAGGTCAGAGGAAGGATTCTGCATAAAGGCTGGCAATGTAATGTTTTGATTCAGATGAAATGCTGAGATGACTTTTGAAAGAAAACAAGTGTCTGGACAAAGGACTACTTTCTCCTTGTGGAAACCAAGATAGGGTTGGATCATCCTGAGAACACAGTTCACCAGCTCACCTCACAGAGGTAACTGCTATCAGAGAGGCAGTTTTTCAAGAAAGAAGCTGGATGTCGCAGGTGCCATATGTTCAAATCGCCTCTTTATGATCTGTGACACAACCAGTTGCAGGTTCCAAGCATCAATGTGAACAAAGACTGGAAGATTCTTACAGCCCTTTAAGAATCTCTTAATTAGAGAATCCAAGAAGCACAAAGGTCATCCTTCTCTTTAAAAATGCCATGAGCACTTTATGGAAGAAGGAGATAAGCCCTTGTCTGACAATGATACAAAAAGTCCAAAACATGAGAAGTACCAGCAAAAGCAGGGTCTATCTGCTTCTCAAGTAAGAAGTCTCTAAACTTGGTTCACTTATAAGCATAAGACCTTCCAGTTGATGGTTTGTGAGCTGCTTCTGTGATCTGTCTCACTGGACAGGATAATGAATTCAAGGAAAGACATTCAACGCTGTAAGCTCGAGAGACTGAACGTCTGGGTGCTTATACCTTGCCGTTATGCATGGTGAGAAAGTTCGGTTTGTATTGAAGTCTCTGATACTGACCCTGCAAGAGAAGCATCAGTGGGGCAAACCTTGTTGGTTTTGGCCAACATGGAGTGATTAATATACCTCTGCCTCTGTCTTGCCAAATCTCTGCCAACACTTTGGCACTGAGAGGGAAGGGTGGAAAAGCATCCATGATAAGTCCCCTCTAACTGTTCAGGAACACATTTTCAAGCATCTGTTTTCCCTCCTTGGTTCTGGAGTAGAAGATGTTGCACTGGTTGTTGAGGTCTATCTGTGAAATACCCCAAGGACTGAAGATGTCCCTCAGGGTACCCATGTGTTGGTTCCACTCATGACATGACAAGGCTGTGCAGCTCAGTGTGTCCACTAGGGCATTTTGGTCCCCAGCAGATGGATTGCTGTAGGTAATATCAGTCTGGCTATGCACCAGTCCTAAAGCTGGACCGTGACCCCAAGAAGGGTGCATGATTGTGCGCCCCCTTGTTTGTTAAGATAATACATGACAGTGGTGTTGTCCATTACCACCTGGACCATCTTGACTTATAGGAGATCCTCAAAAGCCCCAAAAGCTTTGATAACAGCTAAAAGCTCTAAGGCAGAAGTTCTTAACTTTTTCTTTACTGGGACCTCCTGTAAATATAATTTGCTGCTGGGGACCCCAAAGACTTAACTCAAGATTTAAATATTCAAATATTTATTTAGACATTCAAATATTTATTTATTAAAGACTTCCAGAGACTAGGATTCAAATACCTCTTCAGACACTAAATGACCCTGGACAAGTCATATTCTCTTATGGCGATCTTATGGCAAACTTATCATGGAGGTTTTCTTGAGAACATTTGTTGCTTTTGCCTTTCTCTGAGGCTTAGAGAATGTGACTTGCTTGAGGTCACCCAGTGAGTTTCCATGGCTGAGTGGGGACTCAAACTCTGGTCTCCAGAGTCATAGCTTGCCGTGTCCCTTCCATCAGGGATGTGGCAGCGTGTGTACGTGTGTGCATGTGCCGAAACTGCACCCCTTGAGAATGAGGGAACAGTTTGAGCATGTGCACATGCCTGCCCCCATGTCCCTTTAGTCAGGGACACCACAGCAAGAGGTGTGGGCACAGAGGGTCATGACAGGCATGTGCGCATGCCCAAACTGCAAATGAGAGAGCAGTTTGGGTACTCTCACACCCACCTGCCACTTTGTCCCTCAGAGCCAATATCCTGAACTGAGGAGAGACACTGAGGCACATTGATGCAGCTGACTGAGAGGGTAGGGCCAGGGTTCCCATCAAAAACTGGTCAGCTATAGAATATTATAGAGAAGGCTGCTATGCAAGTGCAAAACCCAACTGAGTGAGTCACAGGGACCACGAAGAAGAAATACTGTTCTTTGATCTAAAAACTAAGTCCTTTCATTGTTAAAAAGCTCTATTTAAAGGCAAACCCATGTTTTATCATTTACAGTTAACAGGAAGAAATACATACATTTCAATATGGCAATCAATAAGTATCGATTTTGCTCTATAATCATTGGGACATTCTGAAGGCATAAAATTAATTCAAAATTTATTGCATCATTTATAACTACTGAAATAATACCAGATACTTGAAAACTCTAAGTTTAAACAATTTAAGTCCTGTTTACTAACAGTTTTGTCTAATAAAAATGTTCTAAAACTGTAAAAATTTAATATTCTCAAAGAGGCTAAAAAAATAGTAAAAAAACCCTGGTTCCATTAGAGAGCTGTTATCAATTGTTATATCATTCCATCTCTCACCCAGCTCTGTGGTACCGGAACACCTTCACTCCTTATCAAACTTTTTTCACATTGGGGGTTTGGGAACTCAAATATGTGTAATCCTGTATGAGAGAAAATTACATGTTTGATACACTATACATGTATTTGTCTAAGCACTATTAATAAATATTCAAGTTAATAGAGTGGGCAATTGTTATCTGCTAGAGTTTGTTTCCAGGGCCCCCTATAGATATCAAAATTTGTGTATGTTCATGTCCCATTATGTACAATGGTGTAGTAAAATGACATCCCTTATATAAAATGGTAAAATCAAAGTTTGCTTTTTGGATGTTTTAAAAATATTTTCAAGCTGTGGTTGACTGAATTCATGGATACAGAATCTGCGGACATAGAGGGCCAATTGTAATTCAAAAGGTAAAAGTGACAAGACAATTTTGATTCATTTTCAGTGCAATTACTTGAACTGAAAAAAAAAACCACATCAGATTTAATTAGATTTAACGCAGTAGATGCCAGTAATTTCCTTTTGCCCACTGCTTAAATTAGAAATTGGGAAGAGATTGATCATTAAGTTAGGATGTTAGCAATAGAAAATCAATTCACTACTCAAGGAAATGTTATTCCCACTTTTGAGGTCATTGTTAAAGGAATCTCATTCTGTGGGAGCACAGCAAAAAAAGAGTCTTGTGGTATACTGCAGAAGTGGTGGGGTTATTTTCAGCTAAGAGAGATAGCTGTTCTCAGTCTATAATTTTGGAACAAAGATAAGAAAGAGTGAGGAAAGTGAAGATAGAAATCAATAAAGTAGGGACTAGAGAACAGGAGGCCTCAGGATAGCACAGCTGGACAGCCAAGAATGTGTCAGACCTAAAAGTGGAAAGAAGGGACCAGGAGAAGGCTACTAGGGTTTGGGAGGTAAGGATGAGGAGCTTGATTTAGACTTGACAGCAGACAAGAATCTGGTGTAGTATTCAAGAAGAGACATTACCAAATCAGAGCAAGAATTATTTTGACAACAGTTTGAGGTAGTTAGCTGTTGTACTGCTCTGAATATACCTGATCTTGTTAAATTGTGGAGATTCAGCAGGGTTAAGTCTGGCTTCTAGTTGGAAACCACTAGGGAATCTCCAAAGTAGGGCTAGGAAAGAATGCTATCTGAAACCCCTGCAGACCTGCTATCAGTCAGGGTTGGCAATACTAGGCTAGAATTTCTTTATTTTCCTATGAATGAGTCAAGACCACAATGTAAAACCAGAAGAGATATGATTATAAGATAAGATGCACAGGAGGAAAGAGTTCTGTGTTTACAATATTGTAAAAGAGAAAGCTTTGTCTTAAGGGATCACTTGGCAACACACTGACTATGGGGAACCAAGGAGAGAATCTTGTCAAAAATTAACCCAAAGATTTGGCCCTATCCACTAGACTGGAAAGCTGACATGGGGAACAGAAGAACATTTGTGAAGAAAGGTGTGAAGACATTCTGGCTGCAATCTTGTTGGTGACATAATAATGTTGATCTAAGTGACTCTTATACCAGCTTAAAGCACATCTTTGAATGGGGAATGCAGCATCCTCACTAGGAGACAATACTACCCTGAGCAGCTTGGAACCCAGTAGGATAACTGGCTTGCTCCACTACATACTTACCCACTGGTTTCTGCTCCTGTTCTCTCTCAGTGGAGTTTGATGGAGCTGGGGCACATTCCTTAGCCAATTAGTGGCAGGGCAAGATAGGAAAAAGGAACAACTGTTCCCCACCCAGATCTACTCTCAGTATTCTAGATATATTCTAGGGAATGCTGAGGTCCAGGAAGGGTGACAACTGTTACTTTCTCATGATCTAGTCTGTTTGCTCTATGGATCAAAAGGTACATGCAACTTCACAAAGGTGCTGCTCTCCTTGTACTGGAGGCATTCCCTTACTTCTATCCTGCTTTTGCTATGTGCACAGCAGCACACAGAAGGGAATGGAAGATCCACAGAATCATAGAGCTGAAAGAGACCACAAAGAGCATTGAGTCCAACCCTTGCCATGCAGGAAGATTGTTGCTGTTACTCAAATTGTAGTTGTACAGGTAGTTCTCTGGGCAGCGTAACCAAACAACACCTTCACAAAATGCAGATTGATCCTGTGGTGTGATCAAACTAAGTGGCTTGAAATAGAATATAAGTTCTCATAGCTAAATACAATTTTTAAAATTCTTATCAAATTCTTAACTGATGTCAGAATCTATTCTGGCTTGTATTTAGTATACACATACTTACTAAATCAGCATCTGCTGAACTACGATTGCGTGAGTCCAATGCAAAAATGTTTCCCAATGTGGCTGTAAATTCAAGGGGAAAATATCTTTAAAATTACCTTTTAAAAAATTTCCTCATGTAGAATAAAAAGTAAGTGATATGAAAATGTGCATTTTCCCCACTCTATTTCATATTTTAACTATCTCTGAAAATTCAGAGAAGAACTGTTGAAAGTAAACAGAATTTTCCACAACTCAAGGGAAGGGACCCTCTGGTCCACAGGTATAATCAAGCCCATGCAAAGTTAGGATCCATCTTGCAAGAGATACTCTTCTTTCTCCCTCTTGGAACTGGAACTGGAAAGGTTAGTGTGTGTATCTCATTTCCAGTTGGGAAGGCAAGCTGCAGGCAGAGAAAAAGCAGCAGGAGTCCACTTCCCCCATTTTGCTCTCACTCCCAATGGGGAATGCAGGTGCAATAAGAAATTAGGGGTTGGTACTTACTGTGAATCATCATTCTTGGATAGCAATAGGAGCAATCCACACCATCCAAATCTACACCATCGGGAATTACCCAAGCAGGGAGAGGCTGCCTTTATTCAAACTACTGTATGAAGCACTATGTGACCAGACATTATCTGTGCTGACTCACACTTGTCTGTTTTATAATGCCTAATGAATGTGCAAGGTTCTTTCCCTCCAGCAGCACTACATACTTCCTCTAACGATGCTGCTGCTGCATATACTATACTTGTTGCCACTGAACAAGTCAAGTGAGGCCAAACATACCTAGGTCTTTGTACCTTAGCACAGTCATAACATAAAAATATGCAAACTTTCAACCACCTAGCTATCATCTGTTTTGAGGCTTTATTTCCCATTGTCTTCAGATGGAAAGAGACAAAGAGAGCTTCTGTATACCTAAGTTCTCTTGTTCTCCTGATGTACTCCTTCTCTGCTCATGTTCTAACATCTAGCATCTTTTCCGAGGGATGCCTTGGTTTGGGTCAAAAACTAGGTAAGTGCATGTGTTGCTAATGAGCTTTGTTCACGATACACTTTCGGAAGAAAGTTGGACTTAGTGTTAAAGTTAATTTATTTAGGTAAAATGCATGGTGCACAGCTATAGTGGCACTGTGCACCTGTCGCACCATCTATTGAAAAATGTCTCTTTAACATCTAGTTTTTTCCAGATGCAAACAAATCTACTTGAAATAGTCCTCAGAATCTATTTAAATACTGAAACATTTCCCGGTTCTAAGACCACTCCTCTTGTTGAATTGTATCTGCTTAAATACTCAGCATGCACATTCAGAAATACTTTTAAGTAAACTGCTGACAAGTTCAGGTATTTCTTGGCTCACTGTAATAACTTGTTGGATTCCTCTACTAATGGTCTCAACTAGATTCCTCCTTGATGGCATATATAAGCGTTCACTGTCTGTCTGTCATCACTTGAACAAGTTTCCCCCGACAATCTTTGAAAACCTTAGAAAAGCCAGCCTCACAAGTTTTAGCTCTAGTAAATTTATATTCTGTTTTCAGTCCTTCTGAGACCACAGACCCGGGATTGAATAGCCCTGACAGTGAGCCCACCAATCCACCAAACTTGCACCTGAGGTTATTTTTATTCTTAGCTGAATCATATCATATATCAACTCATATCAATTCATCCGTCCAGGTTTTGTTGCACAATCACAACTTCAGATTCTCCAAATGTTGTTTCTTTATGATTGTCAACTGATAAGGAATCAGAAATAACTGTAATTTCCTGGTACAGTATCTTGCCCAAGGCACTAAGTGAACGGTAGAAATCAACCAGCCCTGAATTCTTGCTGGGAACTGACAGTTGCCGATTCCATCAACATTAACTTTTATAACTCCGTTCTTATCTCCAGCTTCTTCTCCTGTGTCTTTATATCAATCAATGCACCTAAATGCATTAAATTTGTATCTAGTTCTAAATTATGTTTTTCAAAGTTTACTACAAACCATCTGATTACAATGCATGTAAGGTTTCTAACAAATCACATTGTGACAGCGCGTAGGGGGAATAGTATCCTGAGTGGTAGAAAAGCTGGCCAGCAATAGGTTGCAAGGCAACCAGAATGGCCATTCCAGAGAGAAACCCAGCCCCTTTGTGGGAAGGCCTTAGGGGAAAAAATCATAAATAATAGACACTGAACTGAGAGAGTCAGACTTCTAGGAGCTAAGGCTAAGAGTCCTTCAGCCAAATAGAGTTCTCACTCAACCAAGGGGGTGGAGATTGAAAGAGAAGGGTGTTTTCTCAAAGAAAGCTTGGAGATAGCGGGGCAGAAGAGAAATTACCCTGCTTTTGAATCTGCTCAGAGAGTGACCTAAGTCTGAAAACAGAGTTCTTGGCAAAAAAAGAAGTCAGAGGGCTGTATGTGTGCCACCCGTGCCTGTATGCTGATGTAAAGATATAAGAAACTGTTTCAACACAATCTGAAAATCTGTTTGAGTTTGGTCATACATACAAAATCAATACTTTATTCTGTTTGTTGTTTTAAGAAAGATTATAGTATATTTTTACAAATCCTGACTTAATTGAATGATTGTGAGTAGTTCTAACCGTCCAGGAACACGCTACCATAACTCATTAAAGGGGTTCTAAATAAAAATTGAAAGACTATGCCCTTTTTACATAAAGGTGGTGTTTAGGAAAGGCCAGCGCTGTCTAGAAAGTGGCAAGGTGCTTTAGCAGACCTGGGGAAGGGAGAAGTGCTGTTCTCACACCCTTAAAGATTATAGATAGTAAGGCCATTCTTGGTGCACATGAAAGCTTGGTGCCTCTCTCTGCAAGAAGAAAAGGACAACTGCTGCCTCATAAAGGTGGTCTAGTCTATTTTTGATACACAAACCTTGAAAGTTATTGACACACAGAGAAGTGCAAGGACAGAAAATCAGGTAACATTTATTTCATCCTAATAGCTCACTTGGTAATACTCCCTGCTGATTCAAAAGTTTCTAAAATTATCTTCCAGTTTTATTTTAAATAAATATAAAACTATGACTATACATTTCTGTTAACCCTGTAGATTTTAAAGCTCTTTCTCACCGTGTCTCCGATCTGAATGAAACTGGCAAAGATTATTGCATGCTCCAGTGCTCTTACGTGCTTTCTGTTCTATACTTCGTATAACTAACAGTTTCGTGGCTGGTGCAGTACCTTGTACCTAGAATATTGCCACAATTAGAATTACTGTTCACATCAAACAGTTGATTCATCTAGGGACAATATACATGACTCTAAATATAATAATAAATTTGGTTTACCATACAAACTGTACAGTCACCTTACTTATCATGAATGAAAAAACAGCCAACCCTTTATCTTCCTAAAGTTCTAAGATAACATTATAGATTAGCCATAGCTGTCAAAATGCACATTCTTCAAGAGAAATAACTAACATAAAATCCTTCTTGTATTTTGTCATATTGTTGCTTAATAGTGGACTGATATTCTGTATCGATTAAGAAGAATTAAAAACATGTATGCTTGTTGCTAACAGTGCTAATGGGAAGATCAATAGCCTCTATCAGTTAACTATACTCCTCAAAAACCTTAAGGACGCTCACTAATCACTTGGTTCTCACCAGTTTTATCTGGTAGAAGTGAGCCTGAAGTCATTCTACTTCCTATTCCTCTCTTTTGAAGTGAGGAAATCCTCAATACTTCTGATCTCACCACGTCTCAGAGGTCAATCAAAAAGTGACAAGGCCCCATGCCCTTCTTGATCTATGCCTGCCATTTTCTTGTTTGTCCCACTGCCTGTCTTGCTGTTGGAATATTTATCTGCTTTTGAACCCAGTAACACAATGTATTATGTATATAAGGAACTCAGGTATTCAACAATTTCATTTTTATAACAAAAAACGTGGAAGTATCCTTACAGATCTTTCCCTACTGTGTATCATATTATTTCAAATACACATAAATACTCTCTGTACTGTGCATATACTATTAAATGTGCTCTGTCTCCCCAAGTGGTGAGACATTCCAGGGACAGCAATATCTGGGTACAGCTTCCTTTGGAGGCCAGGTTCCTGGAGACAAGAGATTTGCTTTTCAAATATAGAAGCCATGCACAAAAGATGGCAGTTGTACTTCAATGCATAGGGCAACAAATTGAGAAAGGGTATCACATAAATTGACTGGTGCTGTACCTGCAGTTCCTTTATGAGCTTTTCCAATGTTCTGAACCATACATGTACACAGTAACATATACAGTTGATGACACTAACACATACAGCAACCTGCTTTGCTGCATCTATGGCCAAACACAGACATGGGCAAATGCATCCTGAATGATGGGAAAATGCAATAACTCCCCCCTAACAGTTGCCCCTGGCATCACAATAATAACAGTAACAGTAATACAAGCTCTTTATTCAAGCCTTTTTGTGAACTACAGAGCAGGGGATATTAACTTTATTGTGGATTTACACTAATCTGAAAAACCTTTTATGGACATATGTAAAAGAAATACTTGTTACTACCCCCATTTTTTTCTTTTAGGTTACCTTTTATTATTTTCTTTGACATTTGCAGATCCCTCTCTCTACACTGAAGCTATACTATGCTCTAATTATAAAAATTCTCCTTACCTGGTGACAGGTTTTAGGTAAAATGCATGGTGCACAGTAACGCTGCCCCAGTTGGCAATCTTGTACAGTTCCATGTACAAGAATGACATCATCCATAGCTCCATCATAGATGTCACATTTGGTGTGGTTTGGTATATCAACGACATACAAATTAGAATACTGTACACACATCTTGTATGTCCAGTCCTACAAAACCAAACCATATAACATCAATTATGTGATCATTTATAATCATCGTAATACAATAATACATCAATAGCTTAAGCTTTAAATATCACCCACAGAATCATTCTGATAGAGGAAAGACATTTAAATTTATTGTTTCGTTTTTATCTTATACTTTCCCGTATGACAACAGGAGACTTTGATGAATGAAAGATACCATATGCCTATGTGAATTTACTTCCATTATTTCCAATTCTGTTTCCTAAGAAAGTAAATAATAGATCAGAGTTTCCACCACAAGCAACCATTTTCATATTCACCATTCTGCACCTTTTCTATATTCTCAAATTATTTTTTAAAAAATTTGTCCTTCTCCTTATTTGGACTTGTACTGCAAAGAAACTTTTTCACCTGGTGATTAATAGAGGAGGCAAAAAGATCCATTTCTGCAAGTCTGGATCAATCACACAAAACATGTTAGGTACTACATATTATTTTGCTGGTAAACATCAGCCTGGTGTATGGAAGACTGAAGAGCAAGCCTGATGTCTTTCATTTCTAGCCAGTATATACTGTGTTGCAGGTCTTTCTAAGATTATTTGCCCTGGAGTTTGAAGAGCCCTTCTCAGGCCAAACCTCATTTTTTCAATTAGTTGGATCCTGTTGTGAATCCCTAAAGGTTCACCTTTCAGTATCACTGGACATGAAACCTATCTCAGTGATTGTTTGACCTGGGTATGGTGATCTGTAATAATGGGAGTTGACTATATTATTTTGATGCGAATAGAAAAGTCACTAAAGCACTGTACTTTGAAAATGAGCCCAAAGCACACAGGGAATGGTGGAAATCATGAGTCCTTGAAGTCAAGCTAGATAAAGGATACTAGAAAAATTATGTGAATGGCTTCCCTGATCTAGTGGGATTCTGTTGAGAGAAAGCAAAACAGCTCCTGAGAACTGTAGCTCTTGGAAAAGAAAAAGGTGGTTCCTCTATGATTTACCAGAAAACTTTTTTCTATTGAAGATTCCACCACCAACTGAACATCTTTCTGACCCAGAAGAAACAGATCTTATAATAACATCATCTCAGTATGGAAAGACATGAAGATAGGCTTTTTTCCAATTGGGTACAAGGAGTACTATCATTATAGTAAATAATATTGGAAATGAAGACATTTCTTTAACTGGTAGGACTGCATTGAGCAGTAAATCTTACATACTGTCTGAGGGACAGATCAACTGGAATATGTGAATAAGCCTTCATAAGACTGAGAATACCAAAAAGTCTGCAGACAGAAGGCCCTTCAAGATGGTTTGAGGGTTTCCACGTGAAATGGTTTTTTTAAATAAACCAATTCATTTGTTTCAGGTCCAGTATAGCCCCCCATAAAACACATTCTTCCACACAATGAAGAAATGGAGAATCAGCCCTTTAGTCTTTCAGATATGGCACTTTCACAATCACTGTGGGAGATTGTTTCCAAGAGCAATTGATTAGTCCTTGAAGATACAAAATACTCTACATGATTTTCATACTTTTTAAACAGAATGAATCTTTGCTTAATCAATGAAAGGAGTTGCTCATCTCAACATCTTTTGTACAGCCTCTTATATTTAAGTTAAATTTCTATATCAGAGTTTAGAAGACAAGAAATACTTTTCAGAAACTGTGATATATGCTAATTTTATGTTCTAGAATACATAGTAGGACCATTCCTGTTTTCTAATTTCTCTATTAGAGTATTTTAAAAGCATTTTATTTATTAGGATTGATTAGACAAGGATTCATACAGCAGCTCCTCTCAAGAGTCTGATAAATTCAAGATATGCCAGGCCACTTCTGCTAAGCCTTTTTCAAGGATGAACAGGTTGCTTACCTGTAACTGTGGTTCTTCGAGTGGTCATCTGTGCCTCACACACTAGGAACTTTTGCGTGTGCACAGTAGCGTTCAGAAGATTCTAGAACCTAGTAGCTTGGCGGGAACCCCTTCCCCATGCCCATACTGAGCATGCTCAGCCCGCCGAGCAACGGTCTCTCCTCCGTTCTGTAGTCCACCAATAAGGGACCTGAGAAAGAGGGGATGGCTGGGCGGGTGTGTGTGAGGGCACAGGTAAGGTAAGCAACCTGTTCTTCTTCTTCGTGGTCTCTGTGCATCACACACTAGGAGACTTTTTAGCTTATCGGTTGGATGGTGGGTCAGGTCCTAGAGAATGGAAGTCAGCACCGCACGTCCGAAATGGGCATCTCTACGGGACCGGCAGTCAAGTCTGTAGTGGCACACGAAGGTTGATGGCTGGGACCAGGTCGTCATACGGTACAGTTCCTGCAAGCTGCTCCTTTGCTCATAGGGACTCCTCCCAACAAAAGGATTTCAAACAGGAGGAACGGTTTCTTAAAGTTTGGGCCGTAAACTCCCAACAATTCGAGCAAGCCTTGACGTTGTGGGTTTCACCCAAACGGTGTCTGTTGGACAGGGTGACCTTACAACCACAGGTTATACAGTTCTTGAACAAGGCCGACATAGACAAAAAAGGTCAACGGAGGAGGAAAAACCTCAGAAGGCAAGAGAGCGGAGAAGAAGTCGAAGAGTCACAAAGAGAAGTGGAGGGGGATAAAAGGGGGTCCAAAATTTGAGAACTGAAGTCCAAGATCCAAAAACCGTAGTCAAATATCCGAAAACCAAGAGTCAAGCCAAAAAATGCAATTGAAGAACAAGTCAATACGCCACTAAGCAAAGAACCTTCCGTTCGCGATGGCGGACGAGAAAGAACTGAGGAGAGACCGTTGCTCGGTGGGCTGAGCATGCTCAGTATGGGCATGGGGGAGAGGTTCTTGCCCAGCTACTAGGCTCTAGAATCTTCCGAACGCTACTGCACACGCGTGAAAGCTCCTAGTGTGTGAGGCACAGAGACCACGAAGAAGAACCAGCAGAACTAACACTACTCAGGTACCTACAGTTCTACATCATTCACAGCCATTTATTATTTTCAGGGAACCTCTGTATTTTACCTATATTTGGCCAGCCTAAGAAGTCCAGAAATATTTTGATTAATTGATTATGTTGGTCAGTGTACCTTGGGTCTGCTGGCATGTGGCGTATCAAATGTTTCTGTTATAATTACAAGAAAGGGAGAAAATGCAAAACAACATCTGTTACTGTAGCAGCTGTAGTCCAATCTGCAACTTACTTGGTTAGGAAGGTTTTCTTTGAAAGTTTTGAGAGCAACATCAAGAGCAATTTTCAGCCATACTTTATATTCTAAAGAAGGTGGTTCTAAAAACTTATCAAAAGCTTCAAGCAAATCATCTATAGAGATAAAGCATGTCTGCAGGAAAAAAGACCATGAGAAATTGTGTTATTATTATAATTTTCTACATTAATTAGGTTTGTGTATTTTCAAGCAGTAAGTTACACAGTGCTTGCTAAATTCTGCAAAAGAATTAGACTGAAGATACAGCTCAGTGCCAATCAAAATGTTTTTAACGTTTTATTTAAAACCTACCTTAGTTGTAAAAAATACATACATTTATGTCTTTAAACAATTGTCTAAGAGAGAACATCATTTTAGGATTACTTTGAACGGCACCAAAATCAGATGGCTGTCGCTGAAATATATTTCTATGAAATCAGGATTTTTTTTCCTGCGGCTGGGAGCCAAATTCTTCTTCAAATGGATAGACCACTTGGACCCTGCTAATGAGATTTCTATGCAATTGTTGTAATGTACCCCCAAATTCTGCTATTTCAGAAAAAGACAGCCCAGAGTCTGAGAGGAAGTGGTTTTCTGGCCATAGAAAAAGTCAAAAGAACAGCCTCTGTTAGGATTCCATAGGCTTCTGACATTCACATCAAAACTATATATCAAACCAGCAAGCATATAGTAATTTAAAGTGATTTCCAGAAACTTTCCTGTAGTTCTTGCCTGGGACAGTTATAAACTATTATCCCTAAGCTGCCACCTTGGACTATGCAGGCACTTTCCATAATGGGACTATGGAAACATAGGGAATGGACCATTTAAAAAGATTTATTAAAACAAAATGGAGAATCTATTCAAATGAAAGCTAAACAACAGTCATGTGAAGAAGGAATCCCAATACAATGGTTCCCGTTTTTACAAATTAAGGAAAGATTTTAGAAAGGTATGTTAGCCACTAGTGTGGAATTTAAAAAAAAAACTGAATTGGAAGGATATCTGCTGAAAGGAGAAAAGCACCTACTCACCAGGCTATACAGAATGTTGCTTAAGTCCAACCTGACAGACGAGACAGTTAAATACTGTATGATAAGATGGACCAAAGATTTAGGCCACAATATTCTTATGGAAGTCTGGGAAGCAATGTGGAAACCTAACATTACCTATACAAGATCTTATAGTTTGCAAGAAAACTCGCTGAAAATGATATATAGGTGGTACCATTCACCTGACAGAATTGCCAAAATGTATAAAAATTCTAAGAATTAATGTTGGAAGTGCGATACAGAAATAAGCATCTTCTTCCACATGTGGTGGGGATATGACAGAGTCAAAAAACTCTGGTTTATGATTCGGGCTAAAATACAGAAGACAAAATTGACTTGATGCCTGATTTTTTTTAAAAGATTGTCATGACATGTGATTACAGTGGCCAGAACAGTTTCTGCCAGACATTGGAGAGTGTCTACCATCCCCACTGAGGACCGGCTGAGTAAAATAATGGAGACTGAAAAGATGGGTAAATTAACTTACATGTTAGAAAATAAAGCTAACAGTAAATTCTGTAAAGCCTGGGACTTGTTTAAGGAGTTTCTTAAAGTTAAAATGGCCAACGTAAGCGGGTTCAACTGTTAATCTCTTCTTACTTTTTTTTCCTACTTAAATTGGAATGGGGTTAGTCTCTTACTCAGATGAGGACTAGTAAATTAATAAATTAATGCATTATTTTGTATATTACTGTCCCTTATATATAATGATATAATATATGGACAGCTTTATCTGATGTTTATATTCTGGATGAAGAGAAGGGGGGAATATGTTCCTTTAAAACATTATTTGTGGTTGAGGTTCTGAAAATTAGGAATGGGATATTATTCTTATTGTCATATATGATTTTAAAAATATTAATTACTATAAACAATAATAGTTACAAGATTAATTTAATTAATTAATTTAGGGCTAATCCATCCAATGCTAATATTAATGTAACATTATTATTGTGAATCACTGCTTCTTTTTTTTGAATTAAGGAAAGGATTTTCTTTTTTGTAATTGACTAAGACTGAAACCTCATCAAAGAGGGAAGTCTTTTTCTTTCTTTTGTAACTTCCTATTTGTAACATATGTTTATGATGGCATGTCATATGTATACATTATTGTTATTGTTATCACCTGTGCTCTTCTTGTTTCATTTTTGTCAGCAGTAAATATACTCTGATTTGCTTTGTATAGTTTTCTCTTTTTTATTGGTTTCTTTTGGTCTTACATGTTTATATGATAGGTTTTTCTTTTAAGAGCTTCAACAGCTCAAATTCTTTGCCTCTTTTGTTTGATTGCTTTGCTTCACTGTGTAAGGAAACTGGTGTGCTGATGAAGAAAAAGTGAAAAAATGGTATGAAGGACAAACATCAGAAGAAGATGAGCCTTAAAGATCTTGATTTGGAGGTCAGATTTAAAGTTGCAAGCCACTCACTGTTGGGGCAGGAATTCTGTAACCTGTCCTTGATTGCTTTCTACATTGGAGGAACACCCCAGAAGAGTTTAGAATGCCATCCTATACCTTTTGGAGAATGAAGGTTCCATACTTTCTCCTAAAAAGCCAATACTGTAAATAATTAGTAATGATATCAATCCAAATTGTAAGCAACGTGCAACAAAGGCACTCTGTGAAATGACAACACAAGAACCAGTGCAAACAGATGTGTGATTACTGTTCATCTAAAGTGATTACCTCCATAACTGTGGAGATCTTAGGATTCTCTTGGTAAAAGTGTGGCTAGGTGTTTCAGCCAGGCAATACTTCATTCCTTTTAAGAGAAACTTGTTGGGCACACATTAGCAAGTGTTAACATTTCTCTTCATGATGTGGACAACAGGCCAAGTTGGGTTAAAGTGGAGTTTTCTCCATGGTTATATAAAGTATTTTATTTGTGTTGTCAATAGCAAATGATGAGGAAAATGGGTAATAGAACTTTTTATGCTGGAAATCAGTTTTGCAACTTGATACTTACTATCTCAAAATCTACTGAAAAGAGTTAAAATTGAACATTAAGAATTCTTCAATTAAAATCACAGAATCAAAATTGGAATTAACATTTCAAAAATCCATGTTTCAAATAAATACAGAAGTTTGTTTCACTTCTAGTCTAAACCGACTGTAATTGTAATTACTACTTTAATAAGCCTCATTAAATAAGTGGAAAGCAGAATTCTCCAACCTGCACAGCAGTTTCACAAGAAACCCCATATTCCATTTCTTGCTTTGTTAGGCAGTTGAGCTCTCCTATTATAGCACCAGTGACCAAGTAGTCTGTATAGGAAGTTACAGCAGGATGTCCACGGGCTTCTTTAACGGTTTCTTTCAGAAGATCTTTATCAACTCCATAGCGAGGAGCAGAAGAACCAGAAAGCTAGTAAACCAGTTTTAAAGTAATAAAAAGGAGAATTACTTTGAGACCAAAACTGAAATAAAACCATATATAAAAATTACTCCAGTAACAGCCTTCAAATACATACTTGATACATATCCTGCCTTATGTCCAGAAAAGTACATGGCACTAAACAATTTCGATTGGTGCAGTAAAGTGCACAATACCTACTTCCCTTACAAGATGTGGTGGCTCTTCCTCTCCACCCAGTAAATTAAAGACTCCTCTGCTTGTTGCCTTTTCTAGAATTTTTCTCATTCAACATTTCTTCTACCAGAATCTTCCCCAGATAATTAAGTCCCACTCTTTTCCTTTCCTCTAATTTAGTAAACAATGTCAAGACAATGTTTTTATTTTTTTCCAAAATATGGGAAAATTCATGGGAACGTTGCATAGTAGAATCAAGTTGAGAACTTCATTATTAAGATGTCACATTATACCTTGTTGGCACTGAGTTAGGTCTGGAATTCTGTGGACATAAGAACTTCCACTCATAAAAGTTTTTAAAATTTAGAATTCTACCCTCTCTTTGTACCACCAGGATAATGTCAGGGTGGTATCAGTAGAGAGAGTGGGAAAGTCCATTTCTCCCTGCCAAGTTGCATATGTTATGCAATCAAGTGTACTTAATAAAATTAATCTCCTATTATAAAGCTATTCCATAATCAGTGTTTTATTTCAGCTTTCACCAAGACACACTTGTTAACATTTCACATTTTAACATCAGCTCTATAAAGAAATCAAATAATGGTAGGATCTCATGTTGATTCTCAGAAGACAATCTTAGAGTTGTTAGTGGAAAACTCACTGAAAATGAGCTTCCATGAAATGAGGAAATTTAATGTTACACATTTATAAAAATAAAAATAGCAAACATAATAATGCCTTTAGCTGCATTCTTTGTTATGATCTGACATTTAAAATACTGTTTATTGTTCTGGTTGCCCAGACAAAAACAGTAAACAACTAAAATACTGGGGCCTTCTTAGTCCTGAAAAAATATAAATGGAACAGAAAATTATAGTCACTGCCAGACAATATTGCTGTAGTGTACTTTATATGAAGCTGTCTCTTGAAAATGGCCCAGACATTTCAACTAGTGAGGTGCTGGTGGCAGCTAGCAAAATGAATATAAATTACATCAATTCTGTACAACATTCACTGGTTGATTAAAAACTTCTGAACCCAATTAAAGGTTCATGAATATAATGAAAATATTTCAAACCCTGAATGAAAGATGGGGAAATGTGTCTTGTAAGCAACGTGTCTCCCCCCCCCTCGCCCCATTGCTTTTGCAGCCTCCAGGTTCTCCCAACCCTTCACTTTCATTTTTAAAATCAATTCTCAAGTGAATATCATCCATAAAATTGCCTCCAGTGCTGCCTAGAGTAGCAGTAGGTACTGAAAAAAATCCTCACCAATCCCTCAAACTTGTGTAAGGTATCAGAAATTTTGGCTGAAATACTGAATTAGGAGACATAGGTCTGGTTCATAGCTGTGTCTCCACAGCTACAGCTCATAGTGCCATCTGCTCCAGACTCTTCTTTTAAAGCAACCAATCCCCCTCAACACTTGTCATTTCCATGTTGTTGGAGAATGTGGGGGTGGGAATCAGTGGAGACAAAAGCAAATGCTGCACAAAATCAAACCCAGCTATTTAGGCTCAGTTGGATCAGAGCCATGAAAAGAAAGTAGCTAGCAAGCCTGCATGGAGGCAGCCAAGCACAGCTGATGAAGAACTGATCATGCTTTACTACACTGAACCCACTGATCAACACAGCCACTTGTCTAGTATAGTAGTCATCTTGAGGCCCAAGTATCAGATCCAGGGAGGGATCCTGAGGGTAAAATAACAAGATGAATGACAGAAGCCCAAGGGCTGGAACTGTGGGGCCCACTTGGATAGCAGTTCCATCAAAGCCATTATATTGGGTAACCTTTCCTCATAAGGATCTGGAAAGGTTACTTGACACATATGTTTAAAGGGCACTTTTGTACATTTATAGCTTTTGAGGCCTACCACACCAAATTCTTGACTTTTGCTTCAACATTTAACGGCTGGACGTAAGTATTTCAGATGTGTGTTTTACATAAGAAGCGAAGAAAGGGTGCCCTGCAAGCTACATGTGTCTCCCTAAATTCATTTTTGTGCCCACAAAAATCTCCAGGAGTCCCCAAAAGTCCCATATGCCTTTTTGGCTTCAAATGCCTATAAACTGCTCCAAAAATGATTATTTGCTTTCCCCGCACAAAATACCAAAAGCTCTTCCTATTGAAAATCAGACAAAAATGAAACCAGAGGTGATGGGACAGCATTTCTGATCTGACAGGAATGCACTGATTCAGCTTAATGGAGGGGACGGGGGCTAGCTGTGGGGGTGAAAACCACATACCCTTTCGCATAAGCTGCCAACCAAACATGCAGCTTAATCTTACTGATCTTATTTTATTAAAATTCTTCAGCATTCAGCAGATAGCTATTGTAAATAAATTTTTTATCCACTCAATATCTAATAATTAATGTTTTAAAATATGAAACAATTTTATGGTACAGCACAAGATCTGATGAATCCTTTTTCATGTAATGTAGGAATGAACATCATTTTCAGAGAGCATACAAATGATTTAAAACAGATGTAAAAGTCCCTTTATGTAGACAATTATAGGCACTGGTTATGACATTAGATTCATATGACTAATCATGGTTAATGCTCACTGTTACCAATTAGCCTTATTAGCACAAGCAATTTGTGCACAGGATGACATTACTTTAATTACTGTAAGCAGCTTGTTCATTTATTGAGTAGGATACATTTATAGAAAGGTTACTTTATCCGCAAATTAATCATAACCTTCATTATTATACAAATTTAGAAAAGAAGCAAAATCCTTCTTCAGACACTGCAGAAATATACATGATGACAGCCTAAAAGTAGTTTGCTATTACTTTGTTGTTGTTGAAGTGAATTAAACTATTGTGTCCTTTTTATCTGAGAGCTGTATATGGTGACAGGATTGCTAGCATCAGTTAAACCAAGAGATATGTTGGCCAGTAGGAAAAGGGAAACGATAATCTGTGAAGATTTAATCTTTATTTGCCAATAATGATATATCTTGCTTTATGAAATAAAGATGTACTGATCACTGAAGTACAGATAAATTAATGTAGAAGGATGGAATCATTATGATCATTATTTAGACACTTTTTATTATTATTATTTTTATTAGAATAAAACTCGTAATACATAAAAAACATACACAAGAAGAAAAACAAAAAGAACAAAAGAAAAACAAACCTAAAAGAAAAGAACAAAATAATACAAATATTATTACAAACTAAACAAACTAAGCAACTAACTTACCCAACACCTAATTAAAACAAATGAGGTTTCCACGCCCATAGCAACCAGCGAAATGCAAGCTGATAATCCTACCTCAGCAACCTATTGTAATATATTTTAATATTTGCTGTTTAATTTAAAATCAGTTCATACATACAAATACTATTAGTAATATTCTACTAATAATGTCATATGCCCCTCCCTAAACTACAAACCCAAGGATTCCACAGGATGTTGAAAGTGGAATAAAAGCACTGTAACAGTCTAGTGAGGAAATGGTCTTTATTTCTATCCTACTTCAGAATGGCCAAAAAAGGCAGACCAATTCTCACTGGGAAATGACATCAACCAGGAAGAGGCAAAGATGGAGAGTTTGCACATGTTTTATTTTTAAAAATTATTTTGAAGTGTAACAGTACATAGAATATGCAACTATGCCAAGAGATCATCCCTGATTATTTACAATATGAATAGTGATAAGTTAATGTTTCCCAAGAGAGGGAACAGCTAATTATTTATACACAGCAATACTTTGAAGGTGAAAATATGTGATGAAGATTGCCATGGGTTATGTATAAACCAGTTGGGGAGTGACAAGTCCAAATGGCAAAACTCAGAATGAAAGGTGTTGTCCAAGGCAAACTATTTCCTCTGCACAGGCCTGATTACCACATGGAAAATGCATCTTTTACATCTTTTAATGCAAGCTAATCTTCCTGATACAACAAGAGAAAATGTGTAAGATAATCATATGAATTTACTTTATAAAAATGAACATCCCAAAGGTCTAATATGGCATGGAGTCCACCTCCAGTGGACAGTGAAGTAAAATGAATCGAAACAATCTGTTTCATTCACTAAATCCTGCCCACACTCCCTTCTGAAGATTATTATCAACTATAGTAAGACAGACTGGTGAGACAGAAGGTGTCAGATGGTGGGAGAGAGGAAAAAAGTGATGGCACAGCTTATTCATATGAGTAGCGGTCAGTTTGAACAGCAGAACTCATAACAATTAATACTGAGGGCAAAACAAAGATACAGTAAGTCTGCCATATCCATGGTTTCACTTATTCATGCTGAAATGGAGCCCAAAATATTTTGTTCACATATCCTTTCAATTTTTATGTTTTTAGTAGTTGTGCACTGGCTTTGGATTGCAAATAACGGCTACAAAATCCCCTTTCTCTTAGATTCTCAATGTCTGCCAAGTTTCAGGGCCTTCTCTCCAAGTTCCATACTTGTCTCAACACCTATGTCATTTGTCTCAATGAAAAAAATTGCATTTTGTTATCCACATTCACCATCATCCACAGTACGGGGAAACTACTGTATTTTCCAGAACTGCTGTATTTGCCGGTGTATAAGACACACTGGTGTATAAGACGCACCCCATTTATACATCAGCTAATACTATTTGCCAGTGTATAAGTCACATGGGTGTATAAGATGTACCCCATTTTCAAACAGTATTTTTTTTGGGGAAAAAGTGAGTTTTATACACCAGCAAATAAGGTAATTAGAAACTAAATACTAAGGAAATTTATATTGAGGCCTCCCATATTATATTTTTCACTCAGAACAATGCAACTGTCATTTTTAGAGAGTGAGTTTAATTTTTGAGATTTAAGTGTATACAACAAGGCATATCATCTGAGCCTGACTGATCCAGATACTTGTTCTCCTTGAGTGATCCTGGAATTAACTTACTTATAGCCTCTTTTTGCATAGCCTGCTTTAGGTTCTGTTTATTTAAGGAAGAATGTGCCCCTGCTACTTCTACTGCCATTGGGTGGTCTGGCATAAAATTGCTTATCAGTCACAATTTGATTGACATGGTCATGCTAAATTAATATTATGTGATAACCCTAATTAGAACACTTCAAAAGAATACTTTTTACTGAAGAATTGGGATTTATACCTTCACCGAACAGATAGGTTCACATTAAGAATTTTTGCCCTATGTAATATTGCAGCATACTTATCACTTACCCATGAATAAGCCCTACAAACATTTAAAACTGCAACAGCTTTTGGTGTTCATATATGGATCACAAGCTTGAGTGCCTCAGCTACCCCTGCTGTGTTGGAAACATTATTTACAACCACAGAGAAAATGAAAACAACAGGTCTACTTTATAAATGCTTGTTGGAAAGCACTGAATTTAATGTTAAAGGTAATAGAGATGGATGGAATAGTCAGATTCTCCCATGCAAATCGGACAATGGAAAACTGTCATAGTTCAAACATTTAAAGTCTATTTAGAACTAAAACTACATTTGATCCAGCAAAAGTAAAATTTCAGGAATACTAGGCACCACTGTACCTTTTAAAAAAGAAAATAATTCAACAAAATGGAAGTCATGTAGTACAGATAATGTTTCCTTGTAGTATAGGAATTAGACATATTTTTGGTGCTTACTCTTTTCTGGTTGGATATATTGCAAAGAATCAAGAAAAAAATGACATTTGTAGATGCACATGTTCTTATCAAATTATATTTCTGAGATGTGGAATCTGAGGTACTTTTCGCATGGCATTCGCCATGTGAAAGAGCCTCTGGAGCGTCACGCAATTGCGAGGAGCTGTCCACATGACATCCTCGCAACTGCGCGATGCTGCCAGGGCTGGCAGGCGCCAATCGCGCACTATTTCATTTTCGGCTTCTAGCCAAAAATGGTGCCTGATTGCGCATCGCTCCAGAGCCCTGTGCGCACTTACCGTGCGTGTGGAGCCTCCAGAGTTGCGGCACTCGCGTTTCTTGCCCCAGCTGCGGAAGGAAGAGGAGGAGCCCTCACGCTGCCTGCTCGCTAGCAGGCAGCAGCTGCAGAGCTGAAGCAGCTGGGATGTGAGAGCCTCTCACACTTGCACAATGCCCGTACCCCAGTGCCGAGAAAAGGTAAGTTGTGGAAAGAGCCTGACAGTCAATGTGGTTTTGCTGTAGCTAAAAGGCATAATCAGAGTTCACAATCTATGGCTTAATAATCAGAAGACTGTCCTGTGCTGGCAACTTAATGTGAATATGTATTTTACAGATGTCAAATTCAAAAAAACTTGTTTTTGGAAATACAGCCAGCTCATATTATTCACACCTAGCCCATATCCCTATATACTTCTGTCTCTTTTTGTCTTTCTGCCTCTCTCTCTTTCTCCTTGCTTGTAATCATTGTTTAAAAATCAAAGTCTTAGGTGATGTCAACAATTAAAAATCAGTATACCTGCCACATTCCCATTCTGATAGCAGAGGCAGAGCCTAATACCACCTCAAACTACCTCTACCTAGTATAATACATATAATATACCATTTGTTTCCTGTTATCTACTAATACATAAACGTCAGAGTCTGTTTGTGTCAGACAAGAAGACCGCATATGATTGGCTGTGTCAGGTAAAGACCGCATATGATTGGCTGCCTAAGAAGATTCTATGGAATCCTGGGGTTTGCAGTTTAGGGTGGGGCCTTTAGAATTCTCAGCCAAAGAGCTCTTGGGCCTGTCTTGAATAGGCCAGTTGCTATGGAGATGAGGTCTAGCAACAAGGAGGAGGACAGTGCACTCCTTCTAATAGCTGTGAACACGGATTGGATTGGGGAATATGGGGAAGAGTTACAGGTAATGGACAAGACAATTTAGGGAATTAGAGAAACAGGATCTCAAATCTTTCTAACAAGCATTACCTATGAGAAAATAAAATCCTGAGCAACACCAGGTATATACATTAGTAATACATATAACAGAACATACGCTTCAACACTTCAGCTTGAGAAACATTGGCCAAAGCCTTCTGTTCCTGCAGGAGATATTCAAAGAATATGGTTGCACACTTTCACAAGAACTGAAAGTCCTATAGCTTGTACTTTTTAAACTTTTGGTAGTAATTGCTTGAGGCATAAACAAATTCAGAAGTTAGCTATCTGCAAGGTCAAGGTCACTGCAGAATATCACTTCCTCCTCCATAGGAAAAGGTACCCCTTCTACCTCAAATTAGCTTTTGGTATTTCCAAAATAATTTGACTTGGAGGGGACTACATAAACATAAACCCACAGTACTACCCCCAACTGAAAGATACTGCTTTCTGAAACAACTGCATAAGGAGATATGTGAATAACGAACATGATCAAAATCTTCCAAAATCTTGGAATATGCCTCAAGCAATTACTACCAAAAGTTTAAAAAGTACAAGCTATATTTAATACAAATAGGTCGACTATCTTACATGATGCTCATTTCCACTTTGCCAGTTAAATTCTTGTTTATTTAGCCTACTATAGACAGACCTTACCTTAACCATTCCTGAAACAATTAAATGGATTCCTTGAGGTAATTCACCTTCATCACATATGACATCTCCATAGTCATAACAAAGAATTTTTGCTTTTTTCTGAAAACAATAAAATACATTTATAGTATATTGAAAGTATTACAGAGAACAGAATATACAGTATATTGTTCAATGGAGAAAGAGAAAGAAAGGCCATTTCCGCACTACAGTGTTAAACTGCTGCTATTCCACTTTCAACACCCTGTGGAATTCTGGGGTTTGTAATTTACTGAGACCAAAGAGCTCTTTGGCTGAGAATTTGAAGTGCCCTTCCCTAAACTACAAACCCCAGAATTCCATAGGAGGTTGATAGTGGAATAGCAGCACTTTAACACTGTAGTGCGGAAATGGCCAAAGAGAAACAGGGTAAAAACATATTTTGAGATGTTCTGAAAGGTTCTTTGAGAGCTTACTTTGAGAAGAAGGTAAAAGGAAAATTAAGGGGGAAAAAATCACTGTGGAAATAAAAGACTCCAGAGCACTGCAGTGTATTGCTTTGACTGTTGGACTACAACTTCAAGAGACCAGGGTTCAAATCTTAGCTTAGCCATGAAAACCCACTGGGAAACCACTTTCAGCATCAGATGAAGGTACATAATGGCAAAAATTCTCTGAAGAAATCTTGTAAGTAAGAGGTGACTTGAAGGCAGTAATCAGAAGACAATGTGAAAAGATTTTTCATAGATAAACAAAATAAAGACATCGGGTAGATAATAGAAAAATATTAGCCATTTAAATTTAAATTATAGAATCATAGAATCATAGAAATTCAGAGTTGGAAGATACCACACAGGCCATCCAGTCCAACCCCCTGCCATGCAGGAACACCCTCAAAGCAATCCCGACAGATGGTCATCAAGCCTCTGCTTAAAAACCTCCAAGGAAGGAGACTCCACTACACTCCGAGGCAGCAGATTCCACTGCCGGACAGCCCTGACTGTCAGGAACTTCTTCCTGAGGTTCAGGTGGAATCTCCTTTCCTGCAGCTTGAATCCATTGCTCCTTGTCCTGGTCTCTGGAGCAGCAGAAAACAAGTCCCCTCCTTCTTCTACGTGGCATCCCTTCAAATATTTAAACATGGCTATCATGTCCCCTCTTAACCTCCTCTTCTGCAGACTAAACATACCCAGCTCTCTAAGTCTATCCTCATAGGGCATGGCTTCCAGGCCTCTCACCATTTTGGTCGCCCTCCTCTGGACTTGCTCCAGCTTGTCAATATCCTTCTTGAATTGGGGTGCCCAGAACTGGACACAGTATTCAAGATGGGGTCTAACCAAAGCAGAGTAGAGTGGTACCAGTACCTCCCTCGATCTAGACACCATACTCCTATTGATGCAGCCGAGAATTGCATTGTCTTTCTTGGCTGCCGCATCACACTGCTGACTCATGTTCAGCTTGTGGTCTATGAAGACTCCTAGATCCCTTTCACACGTACTGCTATCCAGCCACGTGTCCCCCATCCTATATTTCTGTATTCCATTATTTCTGCCTAAGTGTAGGACCTTACATTTCTCTCTGTTGAATTTCATTTTGTTCGCCCTGGCCCAGCTCTCCAATCTATCCAGGTCATTTTGAATTTTGATCCTGTCCTCTGGCGTATTAGCAACTCCTCCCAATTTGGTGTCATCTGCAAATTTGATCAGCATGCCCTCTATTCCTTCATCCAAGTCATTGATAAAAATATTGAACAGCACTGGGCCTAGGACAGAACCCTGTGGCATGCTTTAAACAAATGGAGGTAGAATAATATTTGAAAGTATCTTTGAAAGAGTAATCTAAGTATTTAAAGGATACTAGTCAAGTTCAAGTAAGGGTAAAATGGAAAGATGAGAATAAGACCATGTAGATTTTATGCATGCACGGTGGTTATGTGAGGAGGTGAGAAACTACAACTAACTAATGATTTGATCTGTAGAATGCTGCAATCAGTAAGTGCAGAAAATAAAATTTAAAGTAACAGTAAAAGTGAGGTGGCAATAATAAAACGGCCAACTATATTTGGGTTCAGAAAGTTAGACTACATACTTAGAAATCTATTTACAAATATCAGTTTAACCGTGGAATGACAAATATAATGATAGAAAGCAGAACCTACTAAATGATTACATTGAGTTAAAAGTTAAGCTGAATACTAACATACCACTGTAAGCTGAAAACTTTAGGGCACACTAGACCAGACTGAACAAACTATAGTGCTGGGGTTGCATGCAAACCACCGAGGTTGTTTTTGCAGGCCCTGGATTCCTCAGACAAGCCTTTCTATGGCAATATAAGGCTGAACTGCTTCTCGTAGAGCCTTCCAGGAGTGGCGTTGTACCTGATAAGGTTACCCACCTCTACATTTGATATAATGCACAACAGACACTGTACACTATGATTATTTTTTAAAAATCATTATTCTCAGAAGCCTGTAATTTTGAAAGGAAAAGAGATGGATACTGTGATGGAGTTCTGGGGGTGTGGCTATCCTGAGTGTTAGAGTAGCCTAGCAACAGGTTGCCAGGCAACCAGAGCAACTACTCAGGAGAGAAACCCAGCCCATTAGTTTGAGGGAGGGACTGGTCGCTTGAGAGGAGAAGATATAAAAAGACAAGCACTGAATGTCATTTTGAGTCCTTCAGTGAGAAAGAGCTGGAATAAAGTTCCTCAGTCAGCCAGGGAGGTTGTCAGGAGTGGGAAGGGTTTGATTCTCAGGGAAAGTCTAGAGAGAGGCAAAAGAGTAATTAAACCACTATAGAATCTTGTCAAAAAGTGTGACCTAGATTTGGGGGTTAAATCTTTGGTGAAAGTGTAGCCAAAGGGCTGTTTATGATACTTGTGCTTACATGAGGGTTTCAAGACATAAGGAAACTCTCTAAAAGAACTCTGAAGAACTGTATTAGCTTTAACTTGGATATAACTCCAAGTTAAAGCTGTATGTTATTTAAATAAATATTAGAGTTTATTTTTATAAATATTGACAGCTGAGTAATATACAATATTTGAAGACACAGGAACACACTACTGCAGAATTATACAGAGGTTCTAAATAACCATTGAAATGGCTTACTCTTTACTCAGAGGTGGTGTTTAAAAGGGAAGGCAGAGCTGTAAGTGACAGAGCATTTTATCAGACTGGGAACCTGAGGGAGAGAAAGTAGTGGGCCCTTCATAGGTACTTTATTGCTAGTCATTTTCTTACTGAAAACTGCTTCTTGCAAACTGCTCTATTTCCCCTAGCCAGTGTTCTAGATATAAAATAACATGTGTACAAATATAGGGAATAAACAAGAGTTTCATAGGCTGCAGGAAGCGCTATCAGCATGTTAATCAGACTGGAAAAATAAATGAAGACCAATGGGAAAAAGCTAGAAAAAGTAGACATGCCACATCTGGGTATCCAGGTTGTTTTAAGAGTGTACTCAGATATATTAATAATGTTGTTTGCAGCCAAATTAGGGCAGACTTTCCCCCTTATCATTAATTGCAGAGCAAAGGGGCTATCAAGAATGTTGCTGAGAAGAAAAGGATAAGGCACATACAATGCACAGATGCAAAACTGTTAGATGAGATAAGTGCACCTGGTGAATGGAGCAGGTAAGATCCAATTCCTCCACAAAGCTTAGGTTATACATGCTTGGAGCCTTGTGTAAATAGGCCAAACAAAACTTTAAATGTTTGGAGTTTAAACCTTACCTGGATATATTCAATCTGGTTTTTGTTATCCTGTAGCCACATAACACTATGCAGAAGTTCCTCCGCAGTAGGGGGTGCAATTGTTGGTGGAATTTTTGCCAGCTGTTTCTTTTTAATTAGAATCATCTAAACATGAAGAGTATGCTTACATATACTATGGAAATTTTCCTTTAGTTATAAAACATGCTTTTGAAAATCATATTAGTTCATAGGAACTATTCATTATGAAACTGCTTTTGTATATGTATAAAATCCATTTTAAGCCACTTAGATTTAAAGGTCTTCTTTACTTACTGAACTAGAAATCAAATAAATAAATAAGAAAAAAAAAGATACATGTAGAAAAACATGATGACTGTTTATCAAGATCAAATGGAAATTCTTTTGACTGCAACTAAAGCTATTGTCCCAGTCCAGAAAATACAATATGGATATGAACAAGTATTCATAATGCAGATAATATGCTACCTGCCATGCCCTACTTCCAAAATATGGACTGACTCAGAGTCTGAAACAGTGGGTATGCCAAGACCTGCTGTATAGGAAGAAGTAACAGAACAGGGGGCGGTGCCGGCTCCAGCAGAGAGCCCTGTCCCTTCAGACACAGAAGAGCACCTACCTGTATCCACCTTTGCAGAGCACAGACAGCAAACAGAAAGCCACTATCACTCTCTCAGAATTTGTAACCAGTGACAATTAATAAAGCCATAGCTGCGATAGGCTGCAGACCTATATAGCTTCCGCCCTTCCTCTCCAGGAGTTGTTAGAGCTTATCTGACCTTCTACTCTGCAGGATACCTTGCTGAAATTCTGACTGACCTTGGACAATATCTTGCCTTGGAACCCTGTTGGACTTTGTTTATGACCCTGTACTTACTGCTTGGAAGTAAGTAACAAGCTGGGACCTATTCAGTTTGTTTTGTTTGACCAGTTATGCTGCCGGAACTGAGATAAGACACTCCCTGTCCAAATGTTACAGATGGCTTGCAAATAATAATGTGTTTTTTGCATTTCAGTTTTGTAAAAACCAAGCATTCTTAACAGACAGAACAGAATGAGGAGAGTCTTCTTGCTGCTTCATTTAACAGTTGTTTTGGGTGAGGAACACCACACAAAGGCTTATCATTAAGGCAGTTTTTGGTTATGGAGCATCTTCTATTATTGCTAAGACAGACTTCTATTACTGCAAGGAGACAGGAGAATTGAAGCATTTTACTGTAACAGAAAGCCAAACTGTGGGGGCATATATGCAATTTTGTGGCAATGTCACAAAATCAGTGTAGTTTCCAATTATTAAACACAACTTGTGAAAGGGTGTGAGATTGTTTCGAAGAGGGAATGTAAGTATGTATCTTTTGTGTGATCTTCCCTACCCCCAGGTCCACAAATTTGTCACAACCAAGCAGATCTAGAGGGATGCCTTTGGGCTCACAGAGGGCATCATATCTTGAGCTCCTCAAATCTTGCCCATCACAAGTCATTATGAGTGAAGTCACTGGGATGTTTACAGACATGTAGTCCTGTTAGTCTTTCTTGTACCTTAAAGATTAACAAGGTTTTTTTGGGGGGGGGATTGAAGCTTTTGTGAACTTAGAATCATAAAATCATAGAGTTGGAAGAGAACCCAGGGGCCATCGAGTCCAACTCCCTGCTATGCAGGGTCCTACACTTAGGCAGAAATAATGGAATACAGAAATATAGGATGGGGGACACGTGGCTGGATAGCAGTACGTGTGAAAGGGATCTAGGAGTCTTCATAGACCACAAGCTGAACATGAGTCAGCAGTGTGATGCGGCAGCCAAGAAAGCCAATGCAATTCTCGGCTGCATCAACAGGAGTATGGTGTCTAGATCGAGGGAGGTACTGGTACCACTCTACTCTGCTTTGGTTAGACCCCATCTTGAGTACTGTGTCCAGTTCTGGGCACCCCAATTCAAGAAGGATATTGACAAGCTGGAGCAAGTCCAGAGGAGGGTGACCAAAATGGTGAGAGGCCTGGAAAACATGCCCTATGAGGATAGACTGAGAGAGCTGGGTATGTTTAGTCTGCAGAAAAGGAGGTTAAGAGGGGACATGATAGCCATGTTTAAATATTTGAAGGGATGCCACGTAGAGGAAGGAGGGGGCTTGTTTTCTGCTGCTCCAGAAACCAGGACAAGGAGCAATGGATTCAAGCTGCAGGAAAGGAGATTCCACCTGAACCTCAGGAAGAACTTCCTGACAGTCAGGGCTGTCCGGCAGTGGAATCTGCTGCCTCGGAGAGTAGTGGAGTCTCCTACCTTGGAGGTTTTTAAGCAGAGGCTTGATGGCCATCTGTCGGGAGTGCTTTGAGGGTGTTCCTGCATGACAGGGAGTTGGACTGGATGGCCCGTGTGGTCTCTTCCAACTCTACATTTCTATGATTCTATGATTCTATGCAGGAACATACATCAAAGCATTCCCAACAGATGGCCATCCAGCCTCTGCTTAAAAACCTCCAAAGAAGGAGACTCTACCACACTCCGAGGCAGCATGTTCCACTGCTGGACAGCTCTGACCATCAGGAAATTCTTCCCGAGGTTCAAGTGGAATGTCCTTTCCTGCAGTATGAATCCATTGCTCCTTGTCCTAGTCTCTGGAGCAGCAGAAAACAAGCCCATTCCCTCCTCGACATGACACTTCATCATATGCAGGGACTATAGCCTCAGATGAACAGGTTGCTTACCTGTAACTGTGGTTCTTCGAGTGGTCATCTGTGCCATCATACACTAGGAGCTTTCGCGCCTGCGCGGTAGCGTTCGGAAACTTCTAGAGCTTGTTAGCTTGGCGGGAACCCCTCCCCCACGCCGGTACTGCGCATGCTCGTCCCGCCGAGAAATGGTCTCTCCTCAGTTCTGTCGTCCGTCGTAGAACCTACAGGGACCTGAGAAGAGGGGAAGGAAGGGCGGGTGTGTATGATGGCACAGATGACCACTCGAAGAACCACAGTTACAGGTAAGCAACCTGTTCTTCTTCTTCGTGGTCTCTGTGCCTTCATACACTAGGAGACTGTGTAGCTTACCGGTTGGATGGCGGGTCAGGTCCTACAGTACGGAAGCCAGCACCTCACGTCCGAACCGAGCATCTCTGCGTGACCGGCAGTCGAGCCTGTAGTGGCGAACGAAGGTCGATGGCTGGGACCAGGTCGCCACACGGCAGAGTTCGTGCAGGTCTACTCCTCTCAGGAGGGCCGCAGAAGTTGCCACAGCTCTGGTGGAGTGGGCTCGAAGCAGGGCTGGCGGAGGCTTCCTCGTGAGCTCATACGCCAGTTGAATAGTCTGTACCACCCACTTGGAGAAGTGCTGGGTGGACACCTTGTGGCCCTTCTGACGTCGTCCGTAGCAAACGAAGAGATGCAGTGTCTGGCGGAAGGGACCAGTCCTGTCCTTGTAAAAGGTAAGGGCCCGACGGACATCCAGGGAGTGAAGGGACCGCTCCAACGGTGTCGTCGGGTCTGGGAAGAAAGCAGGCAGGATGATGTCCTGGTTGAGATGGAAGTTGGACACCACCTTCGGCAGGAACGAGATGTCAGGTCTGAGGACTGCCTTGTCTCTATGGAAGACGAGGAAGGGCTCGTCCACTCGGAGAGCTGTGATCTCACCCGCTCGTCTTGCCGAGGTAACAGCAACGAGAAAGGCAGTCTTTAAGGTGAGCAGCCTATCATCCGAGGTCGCCATAGGTTCAAAGGGCGGCTTCGTAAGCTGCGACAGCACCAGCGACAGGGACCAGGGCGGTAGCGGCGGTGATACCGGCGGGTAGAGGTGTTGCAATCCCTTCAGGAACCGCTTAACGGTATCGTCTCTGAAGAAGGCTGATGCCGAGGATCGTGGCGGTTGGTATGGCACGATCGCAGAGAGGTACACCCTCAGGGACGGGAACGCCAGGCCCTGCTGTCGAAGATGAAGAAGAAAGTGGAGAACGGTGGGGAGCCTGGCAGGGGATACCAGCTCACGCCTCTCTTCAGCGAAGGCCAGGAAACGTCGCCACTTGTACTCGTAGTTGCGACGGGTGGATTCTTTCCTGGCCGCAATGAGGACGTTACTGAGCACGGGATCGTCTAGTGCGATATCCTCCAGGCATGGAGGGCCAGGCGTGGCAGGTCCGGATGGAGGACGCAGCCGCTGGAGTGGGAGAGCAGGCCTGGTGTCGATGGTAGCCGAAGGAGATCGCCTCGCGCGGCTCGTAGCAGGGGTGTGAACCAGTGCTGCCTCGGCCAGTACGGGGCCACCAGGATGGCGTCGACTCGGTCGGCTAGGATCTTCGATATCGTCCGACCGAGCAGCGGGAACGGAGGGAACGCGTACAGGAGTTCCCCTGTCCACGGAAACTGGAAGGCGTCCCCGATGGAGGCGCGATCGTGGCCCGCTCTCGAACAGAATTGGCTGCACTTTGCGTTTTCCCTGGTCGCGAAGAGGTCGATCGACGGTTCGCCCCAGCAGTCCCGAATCAGTCTGAACGCCTCTCCGGAGAGAGACCATTCGTGGTGGGATGAGGTATCCCTGCTGAGGGCGTCTGCTGTGGTGTTCTCCTGCCCGGCCAGGTGAACAGCCATTGGATGTATTTGTAGGCAAACGCACCAGTCCCACAGATCGAGGGCGATGTTCAGCAGAGTTGTGGAGTGAGTCCCTCCTTGTCTGTTGACATAACAGATGGCAGTGGTGTTGTCTGTCAGGATCAGTACTGTGCGGCCGGCGACGACGTGGCAGAACGCCCGTAGAGCTTTCAAAATGGCGAGCAGCTCAAGGGCGTTGATGTGAAGAGCCGTCTCGTCGTTGTTCCATCTGTCGCAGACTTTGAGATCGCCGCAGTGGGCACCCCATCCGTAGAGGGAGGCGTCGGTCGTTAACGTCACCCTTGGTGTCGGCTGTCGGAATGGCATTCCTGACAGCAGGTTGTCCCGTGATTGCCACCATCGGAGGGATGAGCGGACTCCTTCTGGCAGCTGCAATCAAATAGTCTGTTCATCTCGCAGGGGGTCGAATATGCAGACGAACCAGTGTTGAAGGGGTCTTGCCCTCAGCCTGGAGAGGTAAGTGACCGCAGTCATCGAGGCCATGTAGCCCAGCAGCTGCTGGATCCTCCTCGCGGACAGAGTGGGAGCCGCGTGTGCGTGGACGGCGGCTTGGATCAAGGTCTGCGCCCAAGTCTCTGGCAGGTACACCCTGGCGGACATGGAGTCCAGAGTGGCGCCGATGAAGTCCAGTGTCCTCGCCGGTTCGAGGTGGGACTTCTTCGGGTTGACCTGTAGTCCGAGACGGGTAAGGAGTGTCAAAGTCATGTGGACGTCGTGGTAAAGTCTTTGTTTGCAGGATGCCACCAACAGCCAATCGTCTAGGTATGGGTAGACCGAGGCACCCTTCGTCCTCAGGAACGATACCACCGGGGCCATGCATTTGGTAAAGACCCTGGGGGCAGTCGAGAGTCCGAATGGCAGCACCTTGTACTGGTAGCAGATGTCGTCAACTGCGAAGCGGAGGTACCGTCTGTGTCGCGGGTGAATGGCAATGTGGAAGTAGATCGATGGAGATCGATGGAGGCGAACCAGTCCCCTTGATGGAGAAACGGCAAGATCGACGGTAGCGTGACCATCTTGAACTTCTTGGGGCGGATGTAGTAGTTCACCCCTCTGAGGTCGAGGATCGGTCGGAGGGTACCGTCGGCCTTCGGTACCGTGAAGTACCGGGAGAAGAAGCCGGTGGTTTTGGCTTTCGAAGGGAGCCGTTCGATTGCTCCTTTTTGGAGGAGGGACTGGATCTCTTCCAGGAGGGCCGAGCTCGACGGGGTGGAGTAGTAAACGCCTCGAGGCGGAATATCTTGAAACTCGATGGCGTAGCCAAGACGGATGATGGACAGGACCCAAGAGTCCGTAGTGACATATTCCCACTCCGACAGATGTCGAGCTAAGGTCGGTCTGTCTCCGAGGGCTGGTGGAAGGCTGAAGAGAGGATGTTGGGACGTCCTGCGAACCAGGTCAAAACCTGGACTTCGCGTCCGAGGAGGACTTCTTGGAGGATGCCGGGCGCCGCCTGAACGAACGTCTAGCAGATGATCCCGAAGAGGGCCTCGAGGGACCAGACTGGGTCGACCTCTGGAAGGACGAGGTCGACGACTTCCTCCACAATTGGTGGAAAGCAGGCAGCCTGCGGGCCTGCGAGGCTGGATGGAGGCCGATCTTCTTGGCCGTCAGTCTCACCTTGACGAGGTTGTCCAACGATTAATCTGTCGATGCGTTGAACAGTCCCTCGCCATAGAAGGGAAGGTCTTCTATCCTCCTTCGGATGTCCTCCTGGATATCCGCCGGTCTGAACCAGGCATGGCGATGCAAGCCAACGGATCCCGCCATGACCCGAGAGGCGATCTCCACCGCGTGCCGAGTGGAGATGATTTGCTGCCGGGAGATAGCCATAGCCTCATTGAAGATGATCGAGGTGGCCTGGCGGATGTCGTCCGGTACCGCTTCTATGGCCGGTTGCAGGCGGTCCAGGACTTTACGCAGGTATGCCGCTAGGCAAGCCTGCGTGTTAGACAGCCGAATATGCAGGGAGGCGGCGGAGTAAAACCTCCTAGCATAGGCGTCTAACTTGCGGCCTTCCTTGTCTGGTGGTGTCGTGTGTTGTCTGCCGCTGCCCTTTGTCTGCGCTGACTCGACGACCACAGAGTTAGGTACAGGGTGGTTGAAGAGGTAGGAAGCGTCCTCCTTTTGCACCCTATATAGGTGCTCCAACCTCTGTGGTATCGGCTGTGCCGAGGCCGGCCTGTCCCATGCGGATTTGACAACCTTCGCAATCCGTGGCAGGAGAGGCAGCAGGGCGGTGGCGGGTTGTCTACCCTCGACCATCGAGAAGACAGGGTCGTCATCCTCCGACTCCGCGTCCGCGATCCTCAGGCCAAGGGTAGAGGCCATTCGGAGCAGCATCGCAGAGAACTGGTGGACGTCCTCCGGAGCTGAATCTGGGACCGGCTCCCTGAATCCCAGAGGAGGAGACTTCTGTGAGGCTACATCCGAGGTCTCCGACTCCGCGCTGGAGTCATAGGACTCGGAGCTCGGTGAGTCTTCTCGTCGCTCAGTCTCTGGCTCCTTCACTGCAGTCGTGGACTGTGCCTTCTTAGGCTTGTCCACAGTAGAAACGGCGACGGTGGCAGTGTCCCGTTTCGGTTGGGCCACAACCGACTTCACCTTTTTGGTGGTGACAGGTGTAGTCTGGCAGGCCGTAGTGGTGGTAGCCTGCTTCGTCACCACAGACTCCACAGGGCGCGTTGCCGTAGCCGTAACCCTGGGAGGCGGCGATACCGCTCGGTACCGAGGTGAAGGCTCCCTCGCTCTACGGTATCGGGGCGAGGGAGAGCGGGTGAAGGAGTGGCGGCGATCCGACGGCGAACGGGTTCTATCTCTACGGTACCGACGTTCCTCCCTCCCTGGTGAGCGGGAGCAGGACCGACGTTGCCGTTGAGGTGACCGGGACCTCTGGAAGGTCTCCCAGCGTCTCGGGTCATGGTGGTACCGATCCCGGTACGATGGAGAATGTGACCGGTAAGAAGCTGGGAGCTCTCTCCACTCAGATTCCCTCGCGTACCTGGCCACGTGGGACGCCGAGGTGTATCTGGAGGCAGACGAGCGAGGCTGTTCCTCTCTCGTTTCCCGAGGAGGCGGCGATCTTGGCGGCAGCTCCGAAGAGCGGGACCGAGATCTAGCAGAGGTCGAGCGCCGCTCCGGGGAAGCAGAGACTTCTCGGGACGGTCTCTGCTGCAGGTCAGCCGACCCGCGACGGCTAGAAGGGCGGTGCTGTTGTCCCTCCACCAGGGTTGGAGGTTCTTCCACAGGCGAGTCCGGACGTTGTTGGGGAACGTCCTCCATCTTGTCGTCCGACAGATCGACAGGCTCACCTCTCCCTCTCGAAGGCTCAAGAGTTGGGGGAGGAGTGGGAGGCTGGACATCCCCAGCCGGGGAGCGCTTCTTCTCCTTCCTCTTCTTCTTCTTGTCCTTCTCCTTACCCTTTTCTCCGTCCGGAGCAGGGCGCTTCTTATGAGGCGTCTCCTTGGCCGGAGCCTCAGTCTTCCTCGCTGTCGAGGAACCTTTAGCTGCCTTGGCAGCCGCCGACAGCTTCGGGATCCTCGGTAACGCCGATATCGGCATTCTCGATGCCGGCACCGAGCCCGATGCCGACGAAGTGGACGGAACGGCAGCCGCCGATACCGTTGATGGCGTGGTCGTCTTCTTGTCGGCCATCTTGGAAGAGGAGGTCTCGTCAATCGCCTTCAAAGACTGCTCCCAGCAGAAGGATTTCAGCCTTGAGGCCCTGTTACGGAGAGTCTGGGAAGTAAAATCCCGACAAATTGAGCAAGTCCGGGTGTTGTGGGACTCGCCCAAGCAGAAGAGACACTCCTTGTGGCCGTCGGAAAGCGCAACCTTATGCCCACAGGACACGCAGTTTTTAAAGAGCGCGGACATAAGACGACGCGACAACAAAAGGAGGAAGAAAAGTAGTCAAAAATCCGTAAGGACGAAGGGCAAGCAAGAGAAATCGAGGAACAAGCCAAAGAACCTTCCGTACGCGACGGCGGACGAGAAAGAACTGAGGAGAGACCGTTGCTCGGCGGGAGGAGCATGCGCAGTACCGGCGTGGGGGAGGGGTTCCCGCCAAGCTAACAAGCTCTAGAAGTTTCTGAACGCTACCACGCAGGCACGAAAGCTCCTAGTGTATGAAGGCACAGAGACCACGAAGAAGAACATTTAATTATGTTCCCAATGACTCCGCACAGGCACAGAACAGCCTTCTATGTGAATTTCAGAGACCAAGTTTTTTTTTGGGGGAGGGGTCAACAGGAAGTCTTCATAAGCCCATAATAACATCATCATGCAGCCAAACTTAACTGGCAGTTAGTGCCTTGATGTTATAATGTTATGTTTTGATAACATTACTTAGATACGTACAAGAAAAAATAAATTAAAGGATGTTGGGAAGGAAAGAGGGTTTTATGAATATTCTTGGGTTGGGATAGCAGGGTCAGAGAGAGAACTGTTAAAGAAAAAAAGAAGCAAAATGCAAAGTTAATTAAAATTTGCTTCAGCAATGTTAGGCTCCAGTTCACAGTAGCACTGAAGCCCCTCAAAGCACCTGTGAGAGATTTTCCCATACCAAAATGGTGACACGGGGAAGTAAAGCTTTCCTAAGTGGGGAAAAGCCAGGCAGAACAAAGCCAGCTTTCCAGCCAAAGCATCAGTTGCAGGGACATTCTTCTAACCATTCCCTTGATCAGACAGATAGTTTCACAGATGCATTGTTTTCAAGATCACAGAGCACAAAGCCTACTGAGATATTTGTTATGCTACTCCCTCATCTTCCTCATGTGGGGGAGCATCTTTACTTCATTGAGGCTTTCCTCAGCTAAGCAAAACATACAGGAAGTAAAGCCTACAGAAATTAAGTCATTGTGTCTCCCCTTCTCAGAAATTCTAAAGGTAATTAAACATCTCATAGTACACATGTAAATTCTATGTACGTGCGTATGGAGATTGGTTTTAAAAATTACCTTTTGCAGTTCAGCTCCTTCATTTTTATCAACAATACCTCCTGATATCATAAACTTAAGGGTTTCTGAAGCTGTGTTCAGCACTGTTTGAACTGCTTGTTTGGTTTTCACAGCAGTAACAATCTCAGGATAATCACGCTGCATTAGTCCTAAAAATAAACAAAAATATTGCTTTTTGCAAGAAATGTTAAATATCAGTCACTTGAAAGAACGCTATTTCACTGGAATAAAGATATCCCCTAGTGATCCCTTTCATTATTGTTTTGGCTATGATTATACCAACTTCCTAAACACCCATTTTATTTGCACTGATTGATGTTGTACACGATTACAGCCAACAAAACATTAGAAAAAAAAATCAAAGAGACAGAAGTGAGTAAGAATAGTTAGAAATAAGGTTCAATGGCCTTCAGCAAACATAAAGAGCAATTCACAACAGGATACCAATATAGCATTGTTATTGTCAGGTTCTATAGCCGCTACCAAAATTTAGTGCAGGAACATGTCAGAACACATCTTGCACGACATAAACTATGTAACGGACAGAAAATGCATCCCATTCACTTCCAGAACAGAATGGAAGATCAAAAACATTCACTAAAATGTTTGGTGAAGAACAGGTTGCTTACCTGTAACTGTGGCTCTTCAAGTGGTCATCTGTGAACTCACACAAATGGATCATCTGTGCTCGCGCAGTATGCTGTTCAGAACCTGAGTTCTACTAGTAGCATTTTGATGGTAACCCCACCCCTTCCCCCGAGGCAATTTTAGGTGCCTTCCCACCAAAGTCTCCAGTTCCATGGCCATCAAGACAGCAGCCAAAGAACCTAAGGACATAGCAGGACACAAAGAGGGGAGAGCAAGGCGGGGCTGTGTGAGTTCACAGATGATCACCTGAAGAACCATAGTTACAGGTAAGCAGCCTGTTCTTCATGGTCTCTGTGACTCACACAAATGGGAGACTAGTGAGCTATGCACCATAGGAGGCAGGAGTGTCATGCCACAGAAGAAAACAAGACTGCTCTCCCAAACACAGTGTCATTGGTTGCTCTATTGTCCACCCTGTAGTTTGAGATGAAGGTTGATGGCTGAGACCAACTTGTGACCCTACAGATTTCATGCAAGTGTACTCCTCATAGGAAGGCTGTTGAGGCAGCCACAGCCTTGGTGGTGTGACCTCTTAGTTGCACAGGGAGCTGCTTGCCAGTGAGTTCACATGACAGTCTGATGGTGCAGACCACCCACTTGGAAAGTGTCTGGGAAGAAACAGGAAGCCCTTTTCTAATGGTGGAGTAGCAGAGAAAAAGTCTGAGTGTTTCTAAATTCTGAATGCAAGAGCATGGTGAACATCCAGACAGTGAAGGCTGTGCTCCAGTTCTATTGATGGGTTCTGCATGAAAGCAGAAAGGATTATATCCTGATTGAGGCGGAATGCTCACACAACCTTAGGAGATATCTGGTCTGAGCATCACTTTCTCCTTATGAAAGTGCAAGTAGGACTGGTACACACAAAGGGCACAAAGTTCACCTACTCTCCTGGCACAAGTGATGGTCACTAGAAAGGCTGTCTTCCAGGACAGCAGCCTGATGTCACAAGTGGTCATGGGCTCAAAGGGCTCTTTGGTAAGCTGGGGGGGGGGGACAAGCTGTAGACTCCAAGCCAGGGTTGGAGGTAGAGCAGGTGGGTATAAATTCTTGTAGCCCTTTAAGAACTTCTTGACAAGAGGATCCAGGAAACAAGACAGTCTACCCAGATATTGCTTGGAAGTAGCACCAGATGTAAAAGAGGGAGAGACCCCTCTCTGCTAATGAAGTCAAGAATTCCTACAGGTGTACAGTACAAGAAGTGTCAATGATATGTTGTTGTTTTTTGTAGAAATTGTAGAAACTTGCAGTGATGTAGACTCGAGTCGATTGACTCAGACTCAAGTTGGACTTATGTTGCTTCAGTGACTCGACTCGGACTCGACTTAGCAATAAATGATGCACTGACTTGACTTGACTCAACTTGAGACTTGTATATTTTTAGTGACTGACTTGCTGCCCTGGGTTCAGTAACATAACACATTCATCCAGAAACCCTACAACTTTGAACAACATTTCTATCTTTTTTTGCCTATTGGTCACAAGATAATCCGTCTCAAGCCAAAAGCGTGGGTACACTTCTCAGAGGGGAACAGCGAACAGGTTAGGCAACAGACTTGAGGCAGGATTGAGGTCTGCTCAACAGCCTGTCTCTGCTGCATATCAGAGGAGGCTTTTAAAACATTTCCTAAGAGCAGAAGACAAAACTTGCCCCCAGAGTGCAGGGTGCATTTCTCAGAGAGGAACAGCAATTGTGCTAGGCAGTGGGCTTGAGGAGGAAGGATCCTTCCTTCTAAAGTTTTTGAAGCTTCAGTAATGGGCAGTAAGATGGATTCTGTTCCCCACTTCTGAAAAATACTCCAGCTTCAGAAATCAGAAGTAAGAAGGATCTTATTCCCCACTTCTGAAGCTGCAGACTCTTTTATGCCCATTGGCACAAAAGCCTCCAGCTTTTGGAAGGTGGAGTAAGAAGGATCCTTCTAAAGCTGCAGAAACAAAATAAATCAGGAAGATGGTTGGCTTATGAATTAAAGAAAGAAGGACGGGTTGCCTACCTGTAACTAGAGTTCTTCAAGCGGTCATCTGTGTCTCACACATATGGGTTGTCTGCGCCTGCACAGTGCAAACGATGGAAACTTCTAAAGCTTAGGCATAGCATTTTTGGCGAGAACTCTGCCCCCTTCCCCTGAGAGTATATAATGGCCTCAGCACGGTTGCCGTTAGTTCCTTGACTGCCGCCATGTGCTTGGCAGCCAGAACGTGGCACCACCTTGAGGGGAGGACGGGTGGGATTGTCTGAGTCACAGATGACCACTCAGAGAACTCCAGTTACAGGTAGGCAACCTGTCCTCCTTCTTTGTGGTTTCTGTGACTCCCACATATGGGAGACTAGCAAGCTGAACCAGGAGGAGGGAGTGCCATGTGCAGCAGTCCTCACAGTACCAAGTGATGAGGCCCACCAAAAAAAATGCTAGGCAAGCTGTAGAGTCAAAGATATATTAAGAAATACATAGAAAAACCAGGAGAACATAGATAACAAGAACCAGAATAAGGCACACCATAGACCACATCAGTGGACAACAGAAAACAATATGGCCCTCCCAAAAGCAGTATCAGCAGCTGAACACTGATCAACCCTGTAGTGAGACACAAAGGTCATGGGTTGCAACCAGATGGCTGCCTTACAAATGTCCTGCAATGGCATGCCCTTAAGGAAGGCCACAGAGGTGGAAAGGGCTCTGGTCACAGGCTTCTGATCTGAGCAGGAGTAGTAGTCCTCGCCAGTTCATATGCCAGCCAGATAGCCAATGCCACCCATCTGGACAGTCTCTGTGATGAAACCGGCAACCCTTTCCACCTGGAGGAGCAACAAAGAAAGAGTCTCTGGGACTTGCAAAACCCAGCAGTGTGTAAAATGCCAGAGCCCTGCGTACATCTAAGGCATGTAGGGACCGTTCTAAGTCTGAATTCAGGTTCTGGAAGAATGCAGGGAGAACAATGTCCTGGCTAAGGTGGAACGTCGAAACCACCTTTGGCAAAAAGGTGATGTCCGGTCACAGAACCACCTTGTTCTGGTGAAAGCAAGTATATGGTTTATCAACTCTCAAGGCGCAAAGTTCACTCACTCTTCATGCAGATGAAATGACAACCCAGAAGGCCGTTTTCCAAGATAACAAATGAAGGTCGCATGTAGCCATGGGCTCAAAGGGCCGTTTGGAAAGTTGAGAGAGCTAACGAAAAGTTCCATCCCAGGACCGGCGGAGTCACTGGAAGATGAAGATGCTTGTAGCCCTTGAGGAAGGCCCATATCAAGAGGTCTCTGAAACGAGGGCCGGCCTCTGTGCTGAAGGTGTGAAGATATCACTGACAAGTAGCATTTGACCGACAAAGGGGAGAGACCTTGCTCTGTCAATCAAGAGAGAAATTCCAGCACATGCATTGTATCAAAGCAGTTGATCTTGATCCATTGAAGCCGTAGGAACTCCTCAAATCTTGAGAACTTGTAGGAATAGGCCTGAACTGTTGATGGTTTGTGTGTTGCCTCCATAAAGCTGCGTACAGCAGGAGGTAAGGATGTCAACAAAGAAGGTTCCATGCTGTCAACTTCAGGTGGAATACATGTGGGTGACACACGGAACTGTTCTCCAAGGTCAATAGGTCTGGTCTAAGTGGAAGCCTCCGATACTAAGACCTCGACAGGATCAGCAGGGGGCAAACCAGGGCTGGTGCGGCCACCATGGAGTGATCAGGATAGCCGGTGCGTTGTCTCTCCTGACCTTCTCCAACACTTTCATGATCAAGGGGGTGGGAGGAAAATGTAGAGTACTGGATCGGTCCAATTGAAGAGAAATGCGTCTCCCAGGGAGCCTATGCCCTATCCTCCTTTTGAACAGAAGAGGGGAAGATGAATGTTGTTCACTGAAGTGAACAGATCAATGCTCGGGGTCGTTCATGCTGCAAAGACCTCCTCAAGAACCAACTCATTGAGTCTCCATTCATGGGAGATCATCGGCGTTTGGCTGATCTGATCTGCTGTCATGTTTTGGACTCCTGGCAGGTGGAAAGCTACTTGGTAGACTCAATGAGAGAGAAACCACGTCCACAGTTCGAGTGTTAGATCCAGGAGGGTCTTCAATCGCATACTCCCTTGCTTGCTGATATAGTATGTGACCGTGGTATTGTCTGTCAGGATATGAACTGTCTGGCTGGAGACCATGCCTTTGAAGGCTCTGAGTGCCGTGGTGACTGCCAAGAGTTCCAGGACATTGATGTGGAGTGTCCCTCCTGACCTTGACAATTGACCTCGGACCGTGAGATGTCGAGCATGGGCACCCCAGCCCATCAGGGACACGTCAGTGGTGATCGAGACTGTGGGGTCCAGGAGGTGAAATGGCTTGCCTACCAACACATTCTTCTTTTCCTTCCACCAGTTGAGGGATCAAAGGTACCAAGAGAAGCTGATATGGGTCGTCGACTATGGGGTTGAAGACAGTCAGGAACCAACTCTGAAGTGGTCTCATGGGAAGCCTGGAGAGAGGGACGACTGCTGTCATTGATGCCATAAGGCCCAGAAGCACCTGGATCGAGCGAGCATGTGTCTGTCGATTCCGCTGTAAAGTCAATATCAATTTGGAGAGACAGAGGACCTGATCTGTTGGTGGAAAGACAAGTTTGCATGCTGAGTCTAGGACCGTCCCGATGAACTGTATGCATTGAACTGGCTTGAGATGGGATTTTGCCAGGTTGACCGTGAGAGGCCTGGTGTTCTGAGAAGACAGAGTGTTGTGTCTAGGTCCCAAAGGAAATACGATCAGGAGTGAGAGACAATCAGCCAATCATCTATGTAGGGAAACAGGACAATCCCATACTTCCAGAGAGCTGTCACCACACTGACATACATTTTGGGAATACCCTCAGGGATGTTTTCAAAAACCGAAAGGGGGCACCTGAAACCTGAATACCCTTCTGCCCATAGCAAGGGCAAGAATTTAAAATTGGCCAGACAAGGAAGGAGTCCAACAGAAAAAAATGAAAAGAACTTTGAGAGCTCCTGCATTGGCTGATGCACTGGTGCTCCTGCCATACAAAAAATTCTATCATTCATTCTGGGTTTCACCTCATGAAGCTTTTTATAGAAAAGCTATTTTAAAAAAGGTTTAAAAAGCTATAGCTTTTTCTTTAGAAAAACTGAAATTAGATAAGCGGATTACTTATAAAGACACACTTAAACCAATAGAAAATAACTGTTACCCTGATTTCTGGGGTCCCTTGAGGGACACCTCAATGTGCTCCAAATAATGGGGAATGGGAATTAGCCAGAGCACAAGCTGTAGCACTATGAGAGGCAGGGTTACCTAGCGAGATCTTTTAAACCCAATTTTTACGAGGTCAAGCCAAGTCAAAAACCAAGCAAAATTGTCTAATAAAATTTTATTGAGGGGAAGTCACTCATGCATGCACACAAGATACACACAATCACACATTCACACAAGAGCTAGCTGAAAGAGAAAGGGAGGGAAAATAATAGAGAGGCTGAGGGATTTAGGGGGATTTATAATTACCAGTCCAGAAGAGCAGTGAAGAGTAGAAATGTATTTTGGCTTAGGTAGGACATAAGGGCAGTTCTCATTCAGGAGCCAGATGGACAGAGTGACAGGTAGATCTTCAAGAGACTGCACTGGGTCTCCTCAAAGCAGGGATATTTGTACCCTGAAAACGGCTTGTGGCTGTGAAGGTCCCAGATGCAAGACAAAGGGAACCTGTTGTGGACAGTGGGTCTTTTGCCTGTTGATGGGCCTTAGTGCTTTGATTGACAAGACATGATGAATGTTGTAATAGCTGTCTATTGTGGGTGCTGTGAGGACAGATGAAAGAATCCAGGTGTACAAGGGATGGATATCTGTCAATCAGTGTCCTGTTGGGCTCCTCACAGTTGGATTCCCTGGAAAAGTCCAGCTTCTATTTAAGCCTATTATCCACAGGAATGATGTGTATTTGCCTGACAAATGACTCAGTCTTACCTGGAGGAATTTTGGAGTTGACCTATGCTTCTCACATTTACAGTCAAATTCTTTCCTTCTCTCAGTTTGACCTCTCTGTCACCTTTCAGGCTTGAATTTGACATCAGAGCCAATAAAATGTGTTGCCAATTACATATGATGCCAATTAGGTATGGTGCCCATCCAAATCATACTGGTATTGAGGACCCCCAAAGTGGGGCCTTACATAGCACTCAGTTAAAACCCAGAGAAGAATTGATCTCACAATTCATATGTCCCACTGGTTGCTATATAGGCTATTAGTAGAAAAGTAGACTATTAGTACGTTATTAGTAGACTATTAGTAGAAAAGTTTAAAAATGGATAACAAAACGATGGGGATATCCTTAGACGAAACAGAATTTGACAAAATATTAAGACCTGGAGTAACTCATTTATTAAGTAGACTTATAAATTAATTGTGATTAAGAGAAAAAGGGGAAATTATTTCAAAATGTTTTATATATGGTACTTAACCCCAGCCCAAATAGTAAAGATGGGTATTAATGTAAAAAAGACCAAAAAATTCTAGGTACAACTCCATTAATATATTACAAAGATGTTAAAAACTATTTTTTTTTTATCACCAGAGATTTATTTATTGAAGAGATTTTTTTATTGAATAGTTTGGATAGCCTAGATTCCCAGTTAAGGAATAAATATTCCAGAATTTTGTTGTACATGATCTATGCCACTAGATTAACTTTTGCACAAAAATGGAATGATCCACATATTCTGACAACAGATGAGTGGATATTTAAATCATATGACCTAGCAGAGATGGATAAATTAACATTATTGCTAGAAAATAAATAAATAAATAAATAAATAAATAAATAAATAAATAAATCAATCAATCAATCAATCAATCAATCTAATTGATATTTTAAAAATGAATGGAAAATTTTAATTCCCCCTGGGAAACTAGATGAGGGATCAGAGAGATATTAAACAATGGCAGTGGCTGAATAGGAAGTTTGTAATGTTGTTCTGTTTTTTTGTAGTTTGGTTAATTTAGGTAATCTTTTTGTTTTTGTTGTTGCCTTTCTTTTCTTTTGACAAGTTCAGTCACTGTTTGTTGCACTTTGTACTATGCCTTTTTCTTGCTTTGTTTGGTTTGATTTTGCTTTTATATACAGAATGTGTAATACCTTTTTCTTTTTCTTTTTTACTTTCTACATCAATTTTGCAATAAAAATTACTTAAAAAAGATTTTTACAGAAACTTTAGAAATCTGGACTAAATAGAAGCAAATTATTTCCACAGAAGTACCAACTGAAATGCAGCCATTTGTATGTATGATACTACTCTAAATGCATACCTAACTCCTTCATAGCCTCTTGTTTGTTTTTTTCCAATATTTTCGTTATTTCCTGAGAAGAAAAGGACATAAATTTTATGCTGAGCAAAACACATACTTCCTTGCAAAATATTTTTTGTCTCTATAATCTCTGATGGCCATTCCAAAAGACTGCAGAGCTGAAGAAGAGAACAGAAACACAACTGTTCTACCACCTCCAATGATAGACCAACTGCCTTTGGTCAGTAGCAGCAACTATTTCATTAGCTACTATTATTACTATTTCTCAGTCACCTAATTGTTGCTAGTATTATAACTGCACTGAGTTTCTCTCAGAGGGATATATTTTCTCTTTAACTTTGTAGAGACATCATTTAGAAAATATCCATTTTCTTGCTTCTGAACATCACAATGTTATTTGGGGCCACATCTTTACTACAGCGCAAAAACGAATTGTGCTGTGTGGAATGTATCACTGATGTGGTTGCTTGCCAGAAGCTGAACTGTTTTCTGGTGGGCTGGTTTCTCAACCTCGCAGTTATTACCAGCTGATTTGGGAATCTCCTAGACCCAGGCAGTATCCACTTGTACTCTCATGCTTTGTGTGCAGACAACAGTATTTTTATAATCCCATTGCATGTTTCCAAAATATACCCTTGACTTTTAAAATAATATAAATGAAGCATGATGTCACAAATAATTTACATTTCATCTTAAAGTATATGGTCATTTTACTCACTATATAAACTTTCTGATGGCCAGCAATTTGTCCAATTAAACATTTAATATCTTCTTCACCTTGAACATATCCTTTGGCAATATCATACCGGAAAGTGAGCTGTCTGTTTATTTGTTTATCCAGTAAGAAAATCAGTTTGGGTATCACAAGCTGAAATACATAACATACTTGAACTCATTATTTACAGAAATATGCAAGGCCAACGACTACATTGGTTACTGCAGACTCTTCTGCAACATCCAGCCAAATCATCATCAATCCCGACCATCCACTTGAAATAAGGGCTTATGTCTACACAATTGACTTATTTGAACAAGAAGCATCAACACCTCATAAGCAAAGACACTGAAAACTTGGAATGCCAGAAAGAAATTGCATCTAAACCTGGAAGAACTTGTCATGTCACTCTTGGGGTCTGTGAGCTAAAAAGAATGGGTTAGGCAGCTATCAAACAATGAGATGAGAAAAAGGAGACAGAAGGGACAAGATACTATGTATTAACAAGTGGAATGAAGTATGGTATCTGTTTGCAGCAGTTCTTTGCTGGAATGGAATTTATTATGTGGTATCTGTTTAAAACATTTTTGTACAGTTCATCAACTAAACATTTCCAGCATGGTTTACAATGGGTTATAGCAGTGTTTTCAATCTTGTTTCCTTCCTGTGCCTACCCACCCAGTCCTACCAGTAGAAAGGTAGCTATTTAAATGTTTTGTTTGTAGATAGAACATGTTTTATTTATAATTTTTATAATTTATACAAAATAGAATTATGTAAAATTACAATTACAAGAGAAAAAGAAAGAAAAGGAGATTCTACCTGGTAAAAAGATTAAAAAAACAATTAAAGTAAAAAGCAGGAGCAGACATAATGTTGTCCTTCAAAGAGAGCTGCCAACGATCAGGAGAAATTAACAGGGGCACGTTCAGTTAACAGGAGCACGTCCATGTTGGAAACTCTAGTTCTAAGGTGAAGGGCAGAACAGAAGCTGCAGCAGGCCCTGATTTCATGGGTGCAGCTATAGCAGCCTATAAGCAGCAGTGCTTTCAGCATCCTTTGATTGTTCAGAGCCTAAAGGCACTGCTAGTCAGTACAGCCCAGCAGCAGCAGTCCATGATGGCACAGTCTGTCCAAGCTCAAAAGCCTGCAGGTCCACAGACTAGAGAGTGATCCTCCAGAAAAAATTATTGATCGGGTGGACCTGGACAGGTTGACTGATGATCAGGCTAGCAGCTCCAGTGCAGTCTTGAGAAAGATTTTCCTTGTATCAAGCGAAAGCAAAACAGAGAGAAGTTCCCCTTTTTTGTGCACACACAATCAGCCACTAATGGTAGCGGCTAAAATGAAGCTGACTAGGAAGTTAAAAAGGATGGGGAAAAGGAAAAAGGGCAAGGCAAAGGGCTTAGCAGTGCTTTCCTCTCAGTAGGAGAAGAGCAGAATGTTAGGTTCAGGCCTTCAAGCCATTTCTGGTGGTCATTTTGAGAATACAGATTTCTCCCAGAAGGGAGGGGTAGGAGCAAGGATAGCTGCAGGCCAATTGGCAGTCATTTCAGAGGCTAAGCACAGTCATATGACAAGGAAGCCACACCTCAAGCTATGGAAAGGGGACTTCTCTTGATCAGAGAGACAGAGAGAGAAGAACAGGTTGCTTACCTGTAACTGTAGTTCTTCGAGTGGTCATCTGTGCCCTCACACATTAACAGCTTTCGCATGTGCACAGTAGCGTTCGTATGAGCTTGCCAAGGAGCCTCCGCCAGCCTTCCTTTGGGCTCATTCCACCAGAGCCGTGGCGACATCTGCAGCCTTCTTGAGAGGAGTTGACCTGCATGAACTCTGCCGTGTGGCGACCTGGTCCCAACCATCAACCTTCGTACGCCACTACAGGCTCGACTGCCGGTCTCACAGAGATGCTCGGTTCAGACGTGAGGTTCGGACGTGAGGCTTCCGTTCTCTAGGACCTGACCCGCCATCCAACTGGTAAGCTACACAGCCTCCTAATGTGTGAGGCACAGAGACCACGAAGAAGAAGAAGAACAGGTTGCTTACCTGTAACTGTAGTTCTTCGAGTGGTCATCTGTGCCCTCACACATACCTGCCCTGCCTTCCCCTCTTTTTTAGATCCCTGTATTTTCTACAGCGGACTACAGAACTGGGGAGTGACAGTTGCTCGGCGGGAGGAGCATGCGCAGTACCGGCATGGGGGAGGGGTTCCCGCCAAGCTACTAAGCTCTAGAATCTTCCGAATGCTACCACGCATGCGCGAAAGCTCCTAATGTGTGAGGCACAGAGACCACGAAGAAGAAATGGCTGTATTAAACACAAGCCTAACAGCACATCAGGTTGTCATCAGAATGTTACAGTGCTACAGTGGATCTGTTCAAGGGCCTTTTCCTTAGTACATTGTTACAGTGCTATTATTCCACTTTCAACATCCTATGGAATCCTGGGGTTTGCTGGGATTTCTCACTTCCCTCTGTGGCCCCCTACTCTTGTGCCATGGCCCCTCATGTATGCAATTTTCACCTGTGGCCCCCTTGGAATATTTTGGGCCCCCCCCCAGGTGGCCATATGGCCCCCAGTTGAGAAACACTGGGTTATAGAACAACAGTCAAGAGAACAACTGACAACAGTAAAAGACAACACCACAGTCTCAGCAGAAATAAGTATTTTAAAACATTATGTGACAGTTCCCCAAAGTTGCATTATAGAAGGCACTACACTAGAAAGGAAGGAAAAAGGGTGGCCAACCTCCCCCAAGTGTGCATTTACAAGATTTGATGCGTTATATGTCTCTTGAAACAAAACAACTGTTAAACTTATAACAGTGTCCCCAATGAAAATAAAAGCCAATGGGTAAGCCCTACAACTAAATCCATGGATATACTGGTACAGAGCATTATCATTTTTCAGAGACGATTGTATCCATATTCCCCTTCACTTGTTAGCAGTCGTACATCCCCGCACTTTGATAATGTCTAACTGGCAAATATTAATGGCAGATAGACAGATTTCTTCCATCACCAGTGTCAGCAGAGCAGGCCAAAAGGCAGGTGGTACTCCACGAGATAACTCACCTGCTAAACATAGGGGCGATAGAGGAAGTACCGAAAGAACAGAGGTATACGGGAGTATACTCTGTATTCTTCATGGTCCCAGAGCCAAATGGCAAGTACAGGCCAGTGTTGAATCTCAAGTACCTCAACAAGTTCGTCAAATACCAAATGTTCAAAATGGAGACCTTACAGACTATCAAGGAGAATCTGGTGTTAGGAGATTACATGGCCTCCATAGACCTGAAAGAGGCATGTCTGCACATACCGATGAGAACAGGCGACAGGAGATACTTGAGGACAAGCACTTTCAGTTCAGGGCCCTGCCATTTGGCCTGGCGTCGGCTCCAAGAGTTTTTACAAAGGTGTTGGTGCCACTGATAGCCTTCCTATGTCTACAAGGGATTCACTTGTATCTTTATTTAGATGACATCTTGATAAAGGCACAATCAAAGGCCAAGTTGATACAGGACTTGGAAATGATTATACAGGTTCTGACAGACTTTGGGTTCCTACTCAACTTCGAAAAGAGTATGTTGAGCCCAACATTGGACTTGATTCATTTAGGAGCTCGAATAAATACGGCAACAGTAAGGCTGTACCTTTCTTCCAAAAGGGTGGAGAAAGTTCAACTGGCAATCCGCAAGTTAATGAGGACATCCTCAATGGACTTAATGCAGTTGGTGAAAGTGCTGGGTCTGCTGGTGTCAACAACACAGCTAGTCCAGTGGAGCAGCTTTCATTTGATTGATTTGCAATGATTGTTACTGAGGCATCAGTTAGCAATTGCAAGGAGGAAACACGACAAAGTGGATGTGCCACAACATATCCGGATGGGTATGTTCTGGTGGCTGCAAATGCGGAATGTGACCTCAGGGGTTCTGCTGCAGGTGCGGAAAACAGTACACATAACAACGGATGCGAGCCTATCAGGTTGGGGAGCCCACTGCAGAGGCTATTCAGTACAAGGCCAGTGGTCTGCGGCTGACAGGAAGTTCAGTATCAACTATTTGGAGCTCAAGGCTGTCCACCTGGCATTGCAAAGATGCCTGCACCTGGTGAGGGGCAAACATGTAAAGGTGTTTACGGACAATGTAACAACCAAAGCCTATATATGCAAACAACGCGGGTTGCATTCAATGCCCCTAGCGATAGAGTCCACTCGGTTAATCAAATGGGCCGAGAGAAATGTGCTGTCGCTTACAGCAGTGCACTTGAAAGGAGAACTAAATATTCAAGCGGATTTCCTGAGCAGGAATGCATTGCATTCAGGGGAATGGTCACTGGATGTGGAAGTTTTCCAACAGATAGAGAAAATTTTTGGTCCATTACTAGTCGATTTGTTCGTTACTGGGTATTTTTCCAGGTTTGGAGACAAAGATGCCGAGGCTTGTGATGCGCTTTCGGTGACATGGCCTCCAGGGACTCATTATGCTTTTCCACCAATTCGTATTATTCAAAAAGTCTTGATAAAGGTTCGGCTAGAGAAAGCCTCAGTGATATTGATTGCTCCACTCTGGCCGAGGAGACCGTGGTTCCCGTTACTGCTTCAGTTAGCTCGGAGGCCTCTGTGGAGGTTGCCTCTGAGGCAGTGTTACCCTGAGAATTGGGGGGTCCCGTGAGGGGCGCCCAGGTTGCCAATTGAAATACTGAGTTTTTAGGGAAATTAGCCTGAACACGGTTTGGTTAGCAAGAGGCAGGGTAACATAACGAGATCTTTAACCCTATGTATACAGCGGCGGGTCAGAGAGTAGCTAGACAAGGTTTTCCAAATAATATACAATTCTTTATTAAAGGCAAAAACACGAAAGACAAGACATAAACTAACTAACTTGGAAAGAGAAAAGGAGGTCTGTTGGGAAAGGCAATACGACCTGTCTCGTAGTCCTGGAGAGAAGAGGGGTTCCGGGGAAGAAAGCTCAGCCTGGGAAGCTGAGGGGAGTCCCTTAGAAAACCGGCAGCAAGGCAGGATGGCAATCCAAGGTGATCCGAAGACCGGTTAAAAGTGAAGGGTTTTTATAGGGAAGTTTGTGCCTTTTGGTTATGGCAGTCTTGGGGAGAACAAAAGGGGTTTTGGTGCTGGGCAAAGGATTTGGAAAGGTCAAGTTTAGCATGATTGGATTTGCGTGTGAAGACAATACTGTGGCTGGGACATTGATGACCCAACATAAAAGAGTATCTTGATTGAAAGCCGTGTGGCTATTGTGGAGTTTGAGGCGGGAAGTTCCCTAAAGCTGTGGGTGAGGTTTGAGTTGCTGGCTTCAATGGGGAATGGAATGCAAACCATTAATAGCCGCTCTCTGTCCCTGCTTGTCCGGAGAACCCGCGAACACGTGGGATGAGGTAATTGCGAGCCAGTCCAGCAACGGCTGAATTAAGTGATATCAAAGTGATATCAGGGAGCCCTCTCCAAGGGTGCCATACTGGAAGTAACAGCAGGATCTCTTGAGCCAAGGGCCAGTGTGCCATCCAAACCCAAAGTGGTTGAGTCTGGCGGCTTGGAGATTGAGAGGCAATTCCTGACTCAGCAGAGGTACACAGACAGTTTAGTTAAAACTATCCTGGGCTCCCGCAGAGAATCTACACAGAAAATATATGATAGGACATTAAATATCTTCAGAAAATAGTGTGGAGAGAAAGGCTTTAATATGACAGAAGTGACAGTCACTCAGCTGCTACAGTTTCTACAGGACCATCTAGATAAGGGTCTGAGACCAAATACTTTAAAGAGGCAAGTGGCAGTGTTGTCAGCGATTCTAACCGAAGACGGGAAATCCTTCACAAGACATCCGCATATTAAGCGTTTCCTTAGAGGGGCAACGCTGTCATCTTTTCCGACTGTTCACAAATTCCCATCTTGGGACTTGAATGTAGTACTTAATGCTCCAATAGCTCCACCATTTGAACCTCTAAAGGAGGCACTGTTGAGACTGCTATCTTTAAAAACTGCTTTTCTCCTAGCAATTACATCTGCTAAGGAGAGTATCAGAATTAGCTGCGTTAGCAATCAATGCAAACCTGTGCGTGTTTGACCAGGATAAGTTGATGCTGGGATTTGATCCTTCTTTCAAACACAAAACTTTGTCATCATTTACACAGACACAACTTATTCATCTATCAGCCGAACCACCCTCTTGAGAGAAAGTGGCATACATTAGATGTTAGAAGGGCAGTAAAGGTTTATATACGCAGAACAAGGGAGTTCAGAAAGTCGGATGCCTTGTTAATATCATACCAACCTAAATCACTAGGTCAATGCGCAAGCAAAACAGTCATCGCAGCATGGATAAAGAACTGTGTTTTCTTATGTTACGACTACTCCAAGCAGCCATGACCAGCCAATGTGTGGCCACATTCATCTAGGTCTATGGCCATGTCAGTGGCATATAATTCAACATGCTCGTTGGAGGATGTGTGCAATGCGGCTGGGTGGAAAGAGGCTAATACATTCATAAAACATTATAAATTAGAAAAATATAAGTCAGCCCAGGCGGCTTTTAGCCGTCGGGTGCTACAAGCTGTGGTTTAGTTAAAATACCCACCCATATGTAAGCTTGGGAAAGTCCCAGGCGTCGTGGATTGATCCTCCTGTCAGCCCGAGAATGAAGAGTTGGTACTTACGTGAACGATCATTCTGGGATGACAGGAGGAGCAATCCACACCCACCCCTAGAGAAAGGGTAAGGAAGTATAGGTGGAAAGTTAAGACTTTATAGGTACGCTGGAGAAGTGAACTGCCAGGAGAGGGACAGGAGTCGGTTTAACGGTTTCAAAAAGCAAACTCGAGGATGGCTCCTGCGTCAGGCTGGCACGAGGATCAAAACCCAGGCGTCGTGGATTGCTCCTCCTGTCATCCCAGAATGATCGTTCACATAAGTACCAATTCTTCATTTTCTCCAACTTGTCATTTGTATACGTTTTCGATGAGATCACAGAGATTTTAATATCCTCATCAAACCCCTTACATTTTCTAGTTAATTTTTAACCAAACTATTACATTTTCCCCCTCCCTCTCAAATTTTTGAATTGACTTGTTTTTTAAAGCATTCGCCAACCTTTCATTTTGGATCATATCTAAAACTCTTATTTTCCATTCTTTAAGAGTTATACTTTTAGTAGATTTCCAGTAATGGGCATATGTTATTCAGCTGCTCTTACCATGTATAATATTGATATTTTATGTTTTCTAATTTCAGTCTTTGAACCAAGCATATTTAACAGATACATTTCAGGAGAGATCTCAAAATTGCATTTAAAAATCTTTTGAATCGTTATCATGGTGAAAATGGGCACCCTTGCCAAACACTTTTAGTTACTGACAAACTCTTGGAAAAGTCCCCATTTATCATCAGTCTAGCTGATTGGTCTTGATAGATCATTCCCATCCATTGACACAAATCTTCTCCAGAGTCTAACTCTTCAAATGTCTTTTGCAAGAATCTCCATGAAATATGATCAAATGCCTTTTCTGCATCCAGAGAGATTATGGCCACCTTCCTTCCTGGGTTTTTATCATATTCTATTACATCAAGAATTGTTCTTCCACTCTTTTTCAGATGTCTACCAGGCAAAAAACCGGTCTGCTCTTCCTGAATTTTCTCTTGTAAGAACAGGTTGCTTACCTGTAACTGTGGTTCTTCGAGTGGTCATCTGTGCCCTCACACATTAGGAGCTTTCGCGCCTGCGCGGTAGCGTTCAGAAACTTCTAGAGCTCGTTCGCTTGGCAGGAACCCCTCCCCCACGCCGGTACTGCGCATGCTCCTCCCGCCGAGCAACGGTCTCTCCTCAGTTCTGTCGTCCGCCGTAGAACCTACAGGGACCTGAGAGAGGGAAGGAAGGGCGGGTATGTGTGAGGGCACAGATGACCACTCGAACAATCACAGTTACAGGTAAGCAACCTGTTCTTCTTCTTCGTGGTCTCTGTGCCTCACACATTAGGAGACTGTGTAGCTTACTGGTTGGATGGCGGGTCAGGTCCTAGAGTATGGAAGCCAGCACTGAGCGTCCAAACCGAGCATCTCTGCGCGACCGGCAATTGAGCCTGTAGTGGCGGACGAAGGTCGATGGCTGGGACCAGGTCGCCACACAGCAGAGTTCATGCAGGTCTACTCCTCGCAGGAGGGCCGCAGACGTTGCCACAGCTCTGGTGGAGTGGGCTCGAAGAAGGGCTGGCGGAGGCTTCCTCGCGAGCTCGTACGCCAACTGTACAGTCTGCACCACCCACTTGGAGAAACGCTGGGTGGACACCTTGTGGCCCTTCCGACGCCGTCCGTAGCAAATGAAGAGATGCAGTGTCTGTCGGAAGGGAGCAGTCCTGTACTTGTAAAAAGCAAGAGCCCAACGCACATCCTGGCAGTGAAGGGACCGGTCCAGCGGTGTTGTCGGGTCTGGGAAGAAAGCAGGCAGGATGATGTCCTGGTTGAGATGGAAGCTGGACACCACCTTTGGCAGGAACGAAATGTCAGGTCTGAGGACCGCCTTGTCCCTGTGGAAGACCAGGAAGGGCTCTTCCACTCGAAGAGCTGTTATCTCACCCGCTCGTCTTGCTGAGGTAATAGCCACCAAGAAGGCAGTCTTTTAAGGTGAGCAGCCTCTCATCCGAGGTCGCCATCGGTTCAAAGGGCAGCTTCGTAAGCTGCGATAGCACCAACGACAGGGACCATGGTGGAGCGGCGGCGATACCGGTGGGTAGAGATGTTGTAATCCCTTCAGGAACCGCTTAACGGTATCGTCTCTGAAGAAGGCTGATGCCGAGGATCGTGGCGGTTGGCATGCCACGATCGCGGAGAGGTACACCTTCAGGGATGGAAAGGCCGGGTCCTGCTGGCGGAGAGGAAGGAGGAAGTGGAGGACGGTGGAGAGCCTGGCGGGCGATACCGGCTCACGCCTCTCTTCAGCGAAGGCCAGGAAGCGTCGCCACTTGCATTGGTAGTTGCGACGGGTGGATTCTTTCCTGGCCGCGATGAGGATGTTACCGAGCACGGGATCATCTAGTGCAATATCCTCCAGGCATGGAGGGCCAGGCGTGGCAGGTCCAGATGGAGGACGCAGTCGCTGGAGTGGGAGAGCAAGCCCGGAGTCGGAGGTAGCCGGAGAAGGTCGCCTCGCGCGGCTCGTAGCAGGGGTGTGAACCAATGCTGCCTCAGCCAATACGGGGCTACCAGGATCGCGTCGGCTCGGTCAGCGAGGATCTTCGATATCGTCCAGCCGAGGAGTGGGAACGGAGGGAACGCGTACAGGAGTTCCACGCTCCATGGAAATTGGAAGACGTCCCCGATGGAGGCTCGATCGTGACCTGCTCTCGAACAGAATCGGCTGCACTTTGCGTTTTCCCTGGTCGCGAAGAGGTCGATCGACGGTTCGCCCCAGCGGTCTCAAATCAGTCTAACGCCTCTCCGGAGAGAGACCATTCATGATGGGATGAGGTGTCCCTGCTGAGGGCGTCTGCGGTAGTGCTCTTCTGCCCGGCCAGGTGAACAGCTACGGGATGTGTTTGCAGGCGAATGCACCAGTCCCAAAGGTCGAGGGCGATGTTGAGTAGGGTTGTAGAGTGAGTCCCTCCTTGTCTGTTGACGTAACAGACCGCAGTGGTGTTGTCCGTCAGGACCAGGACTGTACGCCCGGCGACAGCGTGGCGGAACCCCCGCAGTGCTTTCGAGATGGCGAGCAGCTCGAGGGCATTGATGTGAAGAGCCGTCTCATCGCCGCTCCATCTGTCGCGGACTTTGAGATCGCTGCAGTGGGCACCCCATCTGTAGAGAGAGGCGTCGGTCGTTACCATCACCTTTGGTGTTGGCTGTCGGAAGGGCATGCCTGACAACAGGTTGTCCCGTAAGTGCCACCATCGGAGGGATGAGCGGATTTCCTCTGGCAGCTGCAGTCGGATGCTCTGTTCGTCTCACAGGGGATCGAATATGCGGACGAACCAGTGTTGAAGAGGTCTTGCCCTTAGTCTTGCGAGATAAGTGAGACGGCGGTTGTCGAGGCCATGTAGCCCAGCAGTTGCTGGATCCTCCTCGCAGACAACGTGGAAGCCGCGTATGCATGAACGGCGGCTTGAATCAAGGTCCGCGCCCGAGTGTCTGGCAGGTACGCCCTGGCGGACATGGAGTCCAGAGTGGCACCGATGAAGTCCAAAGTCCTCGCCGGCTCGAGGTGAGACTTCTTTGGGGTGACCTGCAATCCGAGACGGGTAAGGAGTGTCAAAGTCATGTGGACGTCATGGTAAAGTCTTTGTTTGCAGGACGCCACCAACAGCCAATCGTCCAGGTACGGGTAGACAGAGGCGCCCTTCGTCCGCAGGAATGATACCACCGGGGCCATGCATTTGGTAAAGACCCTGGGAGCAGTCGAGAGTCCGAACAGTAGCACCTTGTACTGGTAGCAGATGTCGTCGACTGCGAAGCGGAGGCATCGTCTGTGCTGCGGGCGAATGGCGATGTGGAAGTAGGCGTCTCGGAGATCGATGGAGGCGAACCAGTCCCCTCGATGGAGAAGGGCAAGATCGACGGTAGCGTGACCATCTTGAACTTCTTGGGGCGAATGTACTTGTTCACCCCTCTGAGGTCGAGAATCGGTCGAAGGGAACCGTCGGGCTTTGGTACCGTGAAGTACCGGGAGAAGAAGCCGGTAGCGCTGGCTTTCGACGGGAGCTGTTCGATTGCTCCTTTCTGGAGCAGGGACTGGATCTCTTCCAGGAGGGCCGAGCTTGACGAGTGGAGTAGTAAACGCCTCGAGGCGGAATATCTTGAAACTCGATGGCGTAGCCAAGACGGACGATGGAAAGCACCCAAGAGTCCGTAGTGACATGTTGCCACTCCGACAGATGTCGAGCTAAGGTCGGTCGGTCTCTGAGGGCTGGTGGAAGGCTGAAGAGAGGTTGTTGAGGCGGCCCGCGGAACAGGTCAAAACTTCGATTTTGTATCGGAGGAGGATTTCTTGGATGAGGTAGGGCGTCGCCTGAATGAACGTTTAGCGGACGACCCCGAAGAAGGCCTCGAGTGACCAGACTGGGCCGATCTCTGGAACGACGAGGTCGACGACCTTCGCCACGACTGGCGATAAGTAAGGGGCCTGCGGGCCTGCGAGGATGGGTGAAGGCCGATCTTCTTCGCCGTCAGCCTCGCCTTAACTAGGTTGTCCAACGCCTCGTCGGTCGACACATTGAACAGGCCCTCGCCATCGAAGGGAAGGTCCTCAATTCTCCTTCAAGTGTCCTCCTGAATGTCAGCTGGTCTTAACCAGGCGTGGCGGCGCAAGCCGACGGATCCTGCCATGACCCTCAATGCGATCTCCACAGCGTGTCGAGAGAAGACGATCTGCTGGCGGGAATAGCTACTGCCTCGTTGAAAATCATGGCAGTAGCCTGGCGGATGTCCTCCGGCACTGATTCTATGGCCGGGGAGAGACGCTCGAGGACCTTACGCAGGTATGCCGTGAGGCAAGCCTGTGTGTTAGACAGCCATATGTGCAGGGAGGCGGAGGAGTAGAACCTCCTAGCATAAGCATCTAACTTGCGGCCTTCTTTGTCCGGCTGGGTGGTATGCTGTCTACCGCTCCCCTTCATCTGAGCCGACTCGACGACCACAGAGTTTGGCACAGGGTGGTTGAAGAGATACCCGGCGTTATCCTTCTGCACCCTGTAAAGATGTTTGAGCCTCTGCGGTATCGGCTGCGCCGAAGCAGGCATGTCCCATGCGGACTTTACAACCTTCGCAATGCGAGGTAGAAGAGGCAATGGGGCGGTGGCAGGTTGCCTTCCTTCCACCATGGAGAAGACCGGGTCATCATCCTCCAGTTCTGCGTCCGCAATCTTAAGGCCTAGGGTAGTGGCCATCCGAAGCAGCATCGCGGAGAACTGTTGCACGTCCTCTGGAGCTGAATCGGGAACCGGTTCTCCGAATCCTAGAGGAGGAGACTCCTGCGAGGCCGCGACCGAAACCTCCGACTCGGCGCTGGAGTCATAGGACTCGGAACTGGGCGAGTCTTCTCGGTGCTCCCGCTCTGGTTCTTTCGTCAGGGCCGCGGATTGTGCCATTTCGGACTTGTCCTCAGTAGAAACGGGGACCATGGGGGCGTCCCGTTTAGGCGGCGCGACCACCGACTTCACCTTCTTGGTGGTGACAGGTGTTGTCTGGCAGGCCGTTGTAGCCATGGCCTGTTTCGTCACCACAGACTCCACAGGGCGCGTTGCAGTGGATGTAACCCTGGGCGGCGGCGATACCGCGCGGTATCGAGGTGAAGGCTCCCTCGCTCTGCGGTATCGAGGCGAGGGAGAGCGACTGAAGGAGCGGTCGGCGTGGCGGTGGTCGGCCGGCGAGCGGCTTCAGTGTGTTCGATACCGACGGTCCTCTCTCTCCGGTGAGCGGGAGCGAGACCGACGGCGTTCTCGTTGAGGTGACCGGGACCTCCAGAAGGTTTCCCAGCGCTTCGGATCACAGTGGTACCGATCCCGGTACAATAGAGAATGTGACCGGTAGGACGCTGGGCGCTCTCTCCACTCAGATTCCCTGGCGTACCTGGCCACGTAGGACGCCGAGGTGTACCTGGAGGCAGAAGAGCGAGGTTGTTCCTCTCATGTCTCCTGCGGAGGCGGAGATCTTTGCGGCAGCTCCGAAGAGCGTGACCGAGATCTAGCCGATACCGAGTGCCGTTCCGGGGAAGCAGAGAGTTGCCGGGATAGTCTCTGCTGCAGGTCAGCTGACCTACGGCGGCTCGAAGGGCGGTGTTTTTGTTCCTCCACCAGGGTTGGAGGTTCCTCCACCAGCGAGTCCGGGTGCTCGATCTCATCGTCCGAGAGATCGGCAGGTTCGCCTTGCCCTTTTGAAGGCTCAAGAGTTGGAGGAGGAGTGGGAGGACGAACGTTTCCAGCCGGGAAACACTTCTTCTCCTTCCTCTTCTTCTTCTTGTCCTTCTCCTTCTCCTTTCCCTTGTCTCCGTCCGGAGCAGGGCGTTTCTTTTGAGGCGTCTCTTTGGCCAGAGCCTCAGCCTTCTTCGCCGTCGAGGACCCTTTCGCAGACTGGGCAGCCGCCGACAGCTTCGGGATCCTCGGTAGCGCTGCGATGGGCATTCTCGACGCCGGCACCGAGCTCAATGCCGACGAAGTAGATGGAACGGCAGCCGCCGATACCGTCGATGGTGTGGTCGTCTTCTTGTCGGCCATCTTGGATTGAGAGGTCTCCTCAATTGCCTTCAAAGACTGCTCCCAACAAAAAGATTTTAGTCTTGAAGACCTGTTCTGGAGACTTTGGGCAGTAAACTCTCGGCAGCTTGGACAAGTCTGGGTGTTGTGGGTCTCGCCCAAGCAGAAGAGACACTCCTTATGGGCATCGGAAAGAGCGACCTTACGCCCACACGGAACGCACTTTTTAAACAACACGGACATAAGACGACCAGTGAAGTTAAAAGAAACGCGGAGAAGTCCGAATTTTTTACCAAGTCCGAAGGGGAGTCCGAGAGAGAGGTCGAAAACAGTCCGAAATAGTCCAAAAACCGTGAAGAAAAAAGCCAAGCAGAAGAAATAGCGAGGAACAAGCTAAAGAACCTTCCGTACACGATGGTGGACAAAAAAGAACTGAGGAGAGACCGTTGTTCGGTGGGAGGAGCATGCGCAGTACTGGCGTGGGGGAGGGCTTCCCGCCAAGCAAACGAGCTCTAGAAGTTTCCAAACGCTACCGTGCAGGCGCGAAAGCTCTTAATGTGTGAGGCACAGAGACCACGAAGAAGAATCATTTTTTCAATCTTTTCGCAAGTATTGCTACAAAAATTTTATAATTCAGATTCAATAAAGATATAGGGCAATAATTTTTCTTCTATCTCGAGTGATTACTTCTTTTCTATCTGGTCCTTCCTTCGTAATGAAAACAATATTCGATTCTCCCCATGTGTCGAGTGTCCCCTGCCATTTTATTTCCCTTACTGTTGCTTGGAGTGGTTTTACCATTTCATTTTGCAATCTTTTGTCCAGGCGCTTTATCAGATTTCCGATCTCTAACAGCCTCTTCGACTTCTTTTAATGTAATGGGTTCATTTAATTTTTTCTTCATCTCCTCAGAAATTTTGCCCATATTTTGCTTTTTTAATATACGAATATATCTTCTTTATACTGCTGGGGGATATTTTTTTCTTCAAATAAGTTTGCAAAGTATTTCTCAAACATTTGTTTTATTCCATCCAGATTAGTCTTCCCATTTTTAAGCTCTAAAATGAAATTTCTTTCTCTCTCCTTAATTATATGTCAACCATTTCCCAATTTTATTTGCTTATTCAAAATGCATTTGTTTCATATATTTTAATTTTTTAGCAATTTCCTCCATCATATAAGCTTCAATTTCTTTTTGCAGTTTCTTTATTTCATATTGAAGATTCCCCTTTGAAGTATTCTTCTTAAGTTCGTTTTTCTTTCCTTGAAGATCTACTAGTAACTTTTGATATTTCTTTTTATTCTTTTTATTCTGCTGCTGTTGTTGCTGGATAAAGAAACTTCGCATAGATGCATCCCAAACTATTTTCATCTCTGTCTCTAGATTTAAATTTTCTTGAAAATAATTTTTAAGTGTTTCCTTTGCTTTCTGTAAAACAATCTCATTTTTAAACAGTCTATCATTAAGTCACCAATTAAATTGTTTCCTTTTTTCTTGTAATTCCATCACAACTGGATGGTTGTCTGACAATACTTTAGGTAGAATATCTACGCATCTTATTTCTTGTAACATATGTTTAGAAATCACAATCATATCCAATACAGACCATGTCTGATGCGGCTCAGAAAAAAAGGTAAAGTCTTTTGTGTTTGGATGCATATACCTCCATGCATCTAAAATCAATAGGTCATGACAAAGTTAAAAAAAAAGTGGTTGGTAATTTACCTTGAGATACTTGTTTCTTTGATTTTTCAATAGATTTATCCAATTTAACATCCTGTACTTCATTCCAATCTCCCAGCAGTATCCAATCCTCATATTCATAAATTAGCAACTTCTCATGTAGATCTCTATAAATTTTTTCTTTATTTTCATTTGGGGCATAAATTCCAACAATTAATATTTGTTTGCTATTTTTCTGAATTTCCACTCCCAAAATTCTTCCTTCTGCATCCTTAAATATTTCGTTGGCTGGAATATTTTGATCAATATATATTACAACCCCTCTCCTTTTCTTAGAATAAGAGGAGGTAAAGCATTGTCTCAATTCATAATTTATCAAATATCTCTCATATCTCTCATGGTTGGCTTTTATATGAGTTTCTTGTAAATGTTCCTGTTATTTTCGCCTTGGTGAGGATAGGTCCTCGCTGAGGCAAAAAGAAAAGGAAAGGTGGGGGGACAAACGGAGCACCTTTCTCCCCATTTCTGTAGTTTTTGCCTTGGTGAGGAGAAGTCCCTGCTTAGGCAAAAAGAAAAGGAAAAGCGGGGCCTGAAAGGAGCTCCTTTCTCCTCCATTCCTGTCATTTTTGCCTGGTTGGGGATGTTGGGAGTGGTAACCTTTGCATGCCTAATTAAATGGCTAGTTTGTTTGCAAGTCTATTGTAAGCATAGAGCCTAGAGAGAACCTTCTGTTTGCTGGTTAACACCTCTTCCTCAAGCATGTACACATTCTTTGTTTTTAATAGGTTCTCTTGCCATTTACTACTCCCTTCTTTTGCCTTCGCCTTTTGACCTGAAAGCGTGCTCTTAGATCTCCCAACAGGGATTATTGTCAGCGAGCATGTGAGTGCTTAATTTTCTTCCTACTTTCTTCAAGAATTGAACCTGTATAGAATATGTACAAGATTTTGTGAGTAAACTCTTTTATATTTTTAACCAAACTGTTTCTGTGTTTATTTTGAGCTAGATTAAGTGTGTTTGGGGTGGTGTTAAAGAAGTGGGACTGGTGATCTGTTCAACTTCCGTTTTTGTGCAATTACTAAAATATTCTGCTGATTGAGAGTCTCACTACCAAAGTCTCTCAATATTCAAATTTTTTTTTTCAATTTCCCCCAACAGGGGAGAAGCAACTTCTCCCCATTCAGGCACTTGTGTGAGCATTCCTTTCACCCTTCGCTTTTCTCTACATTTAGGTCCAGTAGGAGTCACTCTATTTGCTGGTGTATAAGACGCACTCTATTTTTAGAAGACTATTTTTGGGGGAAAAGTATCTCTTATACACTGGCAAATATGGTATTTGTAGTTGGAGAACTGTTTAGTGCCTCCTCCTTCATCCTGGATGAAAGTTTGGTATTACTGGATAATCCAAGATGTAACTGAATGGATTTAAACCAAATCAATACAAATAGAAAATAGAAAATATTCCAAATCACTTGAAATTAACTTTCTAGCCTAGCTTGGAAACTAAAAAAAAAAAAAAAAATCAGCTTTAACAACTTAATATTGCATTGCAAGAGAAAGACAGAAATACTCATTTACCTTCAAGAGCCGGAAAACTCTTACAAGACGACCAAATCGAAATATCCTGATTGTATTAATCATAGGGTATGATGGTGACATTTTCTTGAAGAGATTAACTATCATGACATCTATAATTCCTACTACTATTATTATAAGATCAAACTGATTCCAGTGGTAATAGATGTATGTCCTCCCCATTGCAAAAGCCTGTTAAAAATAAATAATATTATATTAAACAGTGATACTGTATTAAGTATCTAGAAGATATTAAAGAAAAACCCAAGGCTTAAGAAAATGCATTCATATACTAATTTGCAGCACACATGAAAACAAACTATCTTGTTTATTAGCATAGCACCGTACCTATAAATAGCATGACAGAAAACAGCATACAGGAAGTTTTTAAACTCACAGCAGTCCCATGCACCAATGGACAAGACATTTCACATCGTGAGAAAAAATTGCAAGAGGGCACTTTAATGTATTATAATGAGTTGCAGCTTAAAACTTATACACACAAGAGCATTTGACATCAACTAAAAGACAAACTATGCCCTAGTGATGCTGATCTTTAGGAAATGTTTTAGAGAATGTCTCTTACACACACGCATACATACACCCGCATTCTTTCACTAGTGAATAATATTTAGGCATGCATAAAGATTTCATTACAGTAACAGAATAAGACGCTGAAAAAGACTGGATAGTCACTGAGAAGATCTATTCTGGTGCAGAAGTGGAAATCACACCAAATGGGTTATAGCCATCACTATTCAAAATGAATTCAAAATGAATGCAAGTCTCCAGGGCCAGATGAACTGCATCCAAGAGTATTAAAAGAACTGGCAGAAATAATCTCAGAACCACAGCTATGAGAATTCCTGCAGAACAGGAGAAGTTCCAGCTTACTGGAGAAGGGTGTTACCCTGTTTACTGGGGGTCTCGTGAGGGACACCTAAATGCACTCACAATTAAGCAAGTTGGGGAAATTAGTCAAAGAGCACAAGCTAGCAATGCGAGAGGCAGGGCAACGCAGTGTAATCTTTTACCCAATGTCTACAGGGTCAGACCAAGTCAAGAAGCAAACCAGAGTTTAAGAATAATTGAGATTTTATTAAATACAGGCACACAGTGTATGCAACACACACAATTTTAACTAAGGAAAATAAAGTGGTATAGAGGGATTTTGAGAGCGATTGTTGAATTGGGTGATACAAAACCTGTCCTGAAGCCTGGAAGAATAGGGAGCAATGCTGGGGTTCAGTGTGGCTCAGCACATGTAGCTGAGGAGAAGATCACCAAGCAAAGCAGCAGCAAGGCGGCCTGGAACTCGGGAGCGATACGAGGAAGGTCTTGGAATCAGGGGTTTTTATAGGGAGAAATGTAACTGCAGGCTATTCCGTACTTGGGGAAAACAATGAGTTTCGGGCGCGAGACAAAGTTTTGGAAATGTCAAAATTTAGCATGATTGAGTTAGGTCTGAACTGACAAAGAGGTAGACAGTATGCAAATGCTCAGTGCTTGGCTGTTGAGTATTCAGCTTGCCAAGTTGCCTGCTCAGGGCAGGGAGTCCTTTGTAAACAGCGTGCATACATAATAAGGGAGTTTGCAGAGAGGTCTCCTAAAGCGGTGATCTGGCTATTTCTGGAGTGCTTGTATTCTCTTGGGATATTGCAGTGTTTGATGGCCGAGCCTAGTTCTGTGCTTGTCCAGGGGCCTCACAAACACGTGGAGAGGGGTGGTGGAAGAGAGTCAAATTATTGATATCAAAATGATATCTTTATGTTATCTCCAAGGAGGCCTAACCTGCAGTAACAAGGGGAAATGTCCCTATCTTCAAAGTGCGGGGGAGGATCCAAGCAATTACTGCCCAGTCAGCCTGGCATCAATTCCAGAAAAGATTCTACAGCAGATTATTAAACATAAAGCTTGTAAGTACTTAGGAATGCTGTGATCACTAAAAGTCAACACGGTTTCTCAAAACCAAGTAATACCATACTAATCTACTCTGTCTCTCTCATTCTCTCTCTTTTTATAGAGTGACAAGCTTGATAGATGAAGGGAAAGTTGTGGATGTGGCATATCTTGATTTCAGTAAGGTCTCTGACAAGGTCCACCATGATTTCTTGAAAACAAGTAAGTATCACAATCTGGGCTAGATAAGGCTACTGTAAAATGGATTTGTAACTGGTTGACTGACTAAACTTTTCAGGTGCTCACCAATGACTCTTCTTCATCCTAGAAATAAGTGACTAGAGGGGTGCCACAGGGTTCTGTCCTGGGCCCAGTGCTATTCAACATCTCTATCAATGACTTGGATGAGGGAACAGAGGGCATTCTTATGAAATTTGCAGATGATATCAAATTAGGAGGAGCAGTTAATACCTAAGAGGACAGCATTAAAATTCAAAATGACCGCAACAGATTAGAGACCCGATCCCAAACTAATAAAATGAATTTCAACAGGAAGAAACATAAGGTACTTCACTTAGGCAGAAAAAAAAAATGAAATGAACAGACACAGGATAGGTGACACTTCGAAGGCTTGACCACAGTAAATGTGAAAAGGAATCTAGGAGTCTTCATATATCACAATCTGAACATGAGTCAAGAGTGTGATGTGGCAGCTAACCCCCCCCCATGTGATTCTACCCTGCATCAATAGGGTAACAGAATAAGAAGCTGAAGGGAGCAATAGTACTCTATTGTGTTTGGTCAGACTTCCCCTGAAGTTCTGTGTCCAGTTCAGAGCACCACAGTTCAGAAAGGATAGATAAGCTGGAACATGTCCAGAGGAGGGCAATCAAAATGGTAAAGGGCCAAGAAGTCATGTCCTATGAGGAGCAGTTTAAGGAGCTGGATATGTTTAGCCTGGAGAAAAGAAGATATAAGAGGTGGCATGACAGCTATGTTTGAAGGGATGTCATATGGAAGGGGGAGCAAGCTTGTTTGCTGCTGCTACTGAGACTAGGACACAGAGCAATGGCTTCAAACTTCAGGAAAAGAGATTCGACCTAAACATTAGGAAGAAAGTCTTGAAAGTAAGAGCAATTCAACAGAGAAATATAATGGAATATTCTTATGACTAATACTAGGATGGTTCTGCAGCATCTATATCTCTGGGGTGGCCTTTGTGGTCTATTCAAATTCTGATTCTATGAGAATTGAACAGAGATGCTAAGGATCTAGCAAAAGAGTCTCAGTTTAGGAGATGTCATCTTTTGCCTTGCATGGGCAGCAAAAGAGGTTAATCCATTCCTGGATGGCTTCTTTGCTGGTAGAGAAGAGGAGTATCATGATCTGAAGCTTTTTGACAAGTTGCCTTCTTTTTTCCTCTTCCTTTCAGTTTCCTTTCATGATCAAGTTAAAAATTAACTAACTAGAGGTGAAAAGTCCAAATGAGTAAAAGCAGGATAGAACTGAAGCTAAATATCAACATAAGAACCGCATTTGAAAAGGATCAGTTCCTAAAGGAGAACATGATCAAGTGGGCTCAAAATATAGGACATCCAAAACTATTAGAAAATTGGGAAATATCTTGGAAGGATATTAAGGTCTTTGTGAGGTGTATAAAATGTAAGAATTATGAAGACAGAAATGATTATAGTAATATTTACACTGTATATAATTCATGAGATAGCAGGACAACAAGAGATAAATCATTAGTCAAACATGTAAGTCAAGGAAATAGTGATAGAGTCTTAGAGAAAACAGAAAATACATAGATATTTATTTGTTTATTTGACTGAAGGTAAATTAATATATGTTTATGGGAGTTTTTTTCCTTTTCTCTTTTCTTTTTTTCTGAGGTACCTAATGTCATGATGTAACTTGTTTTTACTCTCTTTATTTTATGCTTACTGATTTAATCTGATATTATTACTAATTTTTCTTTTTTTTCTTTTTTAAATAAAATCATATATAAAAAAGAAAAGGATTAGTTCTTTTAGATGTCCATGGAGTATAGACAAAATTCAGCTATTTCCTTGATGGTCATGATGAGGAGTGAGTTCAAGGAGCAAAAACAGCCATCATATAATATTCTGATGCCTTTTGGGCACTGCATTTATTGAAGATATATCTCCAAAAGAACTAAATTTGTTGGCAATCTGAATTAGAGACAACATGGAAGGATATTGTCAGCGATTTAAGAAGATGGAAAAACTTAAATTTATCTTTGTTCAGTAGAATAGCAACTATCAAAATGAACATTTTGCCTAAATTTAATTTCCTTTTCCAGAATTTGACAATCATAACAAATGACAAAGCCTTTAAACTTTGGGAAAAAGAAATATCAAAATTTATCTGGGCAGGCAAAAAGCCTAAAATAAGGTGGAAA
>CAOLHI010005317.1:0-74668 GCA_948474755.1 Ctenosaura bakeri
CTCCTCTTCCTCCTCCCTTAGAGGGAGAAGGATCCCCATGGAGGATCTCTGTGGAGATTGCTCCATGATGCATTTTCTACCACTTTGACAGTCTTCACAGAAAAGAGGATTCAGATAAGGACTCCTTGGGACAAGACACGGAATTGCCAGAATACCCACAAGGTGATTGTATACCCTTCTAAAACTGCCTGAGCAGAATGCACAATGAAGGAAAACAAGCCCAGATCCTTCTTAGGAAGAAGGGAGAGAGCCAAAATGAGAGGCAGCCACAGGACAAACAGTCCAGACACAACAGGGAGAACAATGCTCTGAGCGTAAGAGGGGATCCCTTTGGAACAACTTCCACTGAAGGAATGATTGTAACAGGGAAAAGAGCAGAAAAATCAAAGAGTGGTTACAGTGCAACTCTGGTGGAGAGATAATAAAATGGAGACTGGCCAGCTGTTTCTGTAAAGAAAACTAAGCCTCCAAAATCTTGATCAGGAATCTGGAAAAGAGGTCCAACGGCCTGTAGTTATTAACCGTTGATTATTAAGAGCAGGTGCAAATCAAGAGAAGGGCTGAAAGGGCAGAAAGAGCAGAGTTTCGGGTAAGTGCACAGTTGTGGGGAAGAGATCTTGGCAAGCTGGATTTTCCTTCCAGACACCAAAAAGACTCAACTCTCCCCTTCTTACTCTAGGGAGGGATCAACAGGGCCAAACCCAGGGCCCTAAACTTTCATCCCCATAGCTCCCTGCTCAGCAGACTATGATGTGGGGCTGGGGAGACAGATGGCAGCGGGGAAAGGCAGGGGGAAAGTGGGCAAGAACTTGGGAAAAGTTTTCCTGTACCAATACCAAAGTGGATAGGAGGAAGAAGGGAAAGTGGAAAAAGGTGAGACACCAATTTGACAAAGTGTTCAAGGGTCTGTGTGGTCTCTCTTCTATCCCCATCTTCTGGAAAGGACAGACAGTCCCAGTCCAAAGACGCCACCATTTCTGTATCTCCACTTGTGAGGAGATGCAGTGACCTTGCTGAAGAAATCTTGATGACACTTCCTGTGTCATGCGGAGAGGCTCATCTAGTGAGCCCTGAACTGTTCTGATTTCTGGAGTGGACCAGTGAGATTGTGCAGATTTGCTGAATTTGGGCAGCATTTGTCCATGTCAAAGTGAGCTCTACTCTCCAACTACAAGTGAGATCTGAGGCTATGTGGTATTTGTAATGCAAATAAGCGGTTCTTATGAGCAGCATCCCTCAGTGATGGAAACTTTTAGGAGACTATGAAGAAGGGGCTGAGGACATCGGCTAAGCTCTCTAGTCCCTGTAAAACAAAAGGTGATCCCTCTGAGGGACCTTCAGGCCTTCTCCACCTTCCTCTTTCTTTTCTCCTAAGGGGGCTCTGGGACTGCCTCACCTTAGCAGAATAAAAATGCTCTTGACCCTTCTCTGGTGAAAAGAGAGCTCTCTGGCTTGGCTCGCTGAAAGGCTGAAAGGGACTTAGAAGGGCAAGGGGGTGGGGGGAGCAGTGGCGAGCGGAGGTGGGGATGGGTGGCCGCAGGGTGAGTGGTAGCAGGGGCAGGGGTAGGCGTGGGTGGGGTGAGCAGTGGTGGGCAGGGGCGCAGGGGGTGGAGCGAGTGGCAGGTGAGAGTGGGGCAGCAGACAGAGGGTTCTTCTTCCCCCCAACATTGGTGACTGGAACACGCTCCTCGGTTGCCCCATCCTAGATACACCTCTGGGATGTGGGTGTGTGCAGACTTGCTGAATTTGGGCAGAGTTTTCCATGTCAAAGTGAGCTCTGCTCTCTAACTACAGCTGAGGTCTGAGCCTGGGAGGTCTTTGTATTGAAAATCATCTGTTCTTATGAGCAGCATCCCTCAGTGATGGGAAATTTAGGGAGACGAGGGTACAGGGGCAGAGGGTACAGGCTGAGCTCTTCAGTCCCCGCAGAATAAAGGATAATCCCCCTGAGGACCTTCAGACCTTCTCCACCTTCTCCTTTCCTTCTGGGGTTGTCCCACCTCAGCAGAAAAAGAATGCTTTTGGCCCTTCGCTGTGAAAAGAGATTTCCCTGGTTTGGCCCTCGTACAATCGAAAAGGCCACATTCCTCCTCCTGTCCCTGATCTCCACCAGGAGTCACAGACCCCTCCTCAGAGCCTCTCTTTTCTGAACCAGTTTGCTCTTTCTACCCATGGACTGCATCTTGATTCCTTTCTAAGTGACGAAAGAAGGGAAAAGGGAGTCAAGAGGGCAGTAGAGACCTCCTCCAACTCTGGCTGTCCCTGTCCAACTCTGGCTGTCCCTGTCCAAGGTATTAAATCTCCCCCAATACATTTAGGGGAAAGGTTCTCTACTTGAAGAGGGGCAGTTCCAAGGAGATCTAGAAACTCAAAAGGAGAGGCGATTCTCTGCTGCTCTGCCATCAGAGAAAATCTGCTGTGATTGTGCAATCAATTTGCATGCATGTTTCTTCCCCAAAAGATGCCTTCCTTTAAAAAAAGAAAACTAGAGAACTTCACAGGACAATGGGAGGACATGGGCACTCTGGATGCATAATTGGGCTAGGATTCCATGAAAAAGCAAACTGAGACTTCTTTCCCTCCCTTAGTGGAAAGATTCCAGACCCTTCTCTCTGGATATGATGGAAGGGCATTCTTTTCATGCTCAGGTAAACTCTACAAATAAAGTAGAAATATTATACAAAATTTTCAGTTTGGGCCTCACCTCCAGAAGCATTTAAAATTGCTCCAACAAAACAAGGAACGTTGTTAATATACCAAGACATACTGAAATGGGAGGGGGATAAACCTCAAATTCGATCAGCAGAAGTGTTGAAGACTGATGGTCATGAACTAAACTGGTTCCCTTGGGTTTAGTTAGTTGGGGCTACCCACTCAATTCAAGCCATGAACAGCAGTTCTACCGGCATAGCTTTTCCTCCACCCCACTTGGCTTCCCTTTGTGGGTTGTGCTGTCCCATTACAGGAACACCATCAAGTTTCGGGGGGGGGTGCGCCTTTTGGTCTGCGATGCAAAATACATTGCAAAGGATGATAACTTTTGTTGCAATGTTGGCACTTCAGGATGAAAACCAATTAAAACATCCTGACTCTTTTACAAGGAACATGAAGAGTAGGGAGGATGAGGCAAAGACAAAATAGAACAAAATGATAATAATGTCCCAGATTCCATTTTAACCCATGTAATAATTGGAGGGGGAAGCCATAGTTTTCAAACCAATGACATCTGCTTCAGGCAGTTTAATTGTTGGAAACAGCACAGTCCAAATGTGAAGCAACCTATGATGACAGCATTTCTTGAAATTCAGACCTCCAGCCGCCTAAGCCCTGCCTTCCAGCCCCAAAAGAAGCTGTATAAAAGCTCTCTGGATCCCCTCTTTTCCAAGAGCATCCTCTGCCTTCCTTTGCCTTCTCCTGCTCAGTGTCTTCTGTTGCTGGTGAGTCCTATTGAACTAGATTTCTTCTCAGAGTAGGGAAAGAAAGCTTTTCTTTACTTAGGGAAATTGACACTGGGGCAGTTATTGCTTCAAAATTTTATGTTTCCTCTCAGAAAGATGTTATTGGAAAAGATTCTGAAATGTTGGTTCTGAAGAAAGTTTGATGTATGATAAAAGTGTATTCCTATCTTCATGGTCTTCATTGGAGATGAAATGAAGAGTATTTTTCTCCTAAAATGGGGAGAAGTGCCTGTAGCTCAGCTTCCAAGCCACCTATCTGATCTGGGCTTGTCTTTCTTTCCTACATTGAGCAGAAAGAAATTCTTCCATTCCCCTCACTTTTTAACTGAATGGTTATTTCACTTGCGCAAAAAGTGAAATTCTGTGCCCTCCACTTACTCGCTGCCAAAGTTATTCAAAACTCCACCAGGAAATGAAACTCCTTCTGATTATCTTTGAAATAAATTTAGCATTCAAAAGAGAAAGGTATGTACCCTGTTAATTTACAATCTATGCATCCGCCCAAGATATGACTGGGGTAGGCCATGGCTCACAGGAATGGTCATGGAAACCTTGTCAACTTGCAGACATTTAAGGAGAACTCAAAAAGAATTACCCTGCATGTATTTAATAGTTTCTACGTGACCTCCTGCAGTGAGGCTTCATGGCGGCAAGGCAGAGGTGCTGTGGGTCAGTGGGAGAGCAGGATCTGGAGGGGCAGGGTAGGGGCAGGTGCTGGGAGGTCCCTTTATATATTGAGATGGGCTGCCTTTCAAAACTAGCCTCACAGATTCTTTGGGGGGCAATCCTGGGAAGGCCACTTCGGTTTTCTTTTCTGAGATGCTTTGCCTTTGGCACAGAACTTTCTCCCAGCCTCCGAGATGAAAGTCAAGTTGTTCCCCTCAGAGAACATTTGCTGCAGTCTTACGCTTTCCCTTTCTGGAGCTTTACACAGAGTTCAGTCATATCTCACGATAATAATTCTTACTGTCCTTTTCAGCGGATTCCACTATGTCGTTCCAGCCACTTCACCATCTTTCCAAGATGCCCTACCTGCTAAACTGTGGGCCATCCTGCAACATCCCAATCTGCATCCCATATCACTGTGGCCCAGGTGAACGCTGGGCTGGTGGTCTTAGCCTGATGAGTCCTACTTCTCCCAGCTTACTCTACAGAGGAGTGCCAGGGAGAAGCATCTTTGGTACTCCTTCTGGCAACAGTTCAAGTACAGGCCTGGGCGAACCGATTATTGAACTTGTTTTCCGTGCACCACTTGTTCGGTTTGGGATTGAAGTTAGATTACTTTAAGATGTTAAGCGTTCCTTCTGCTTATTGTGCTAGATATTAACTGGTTCACAGGAAAGGAGACCCTGTTTTCATTAGCTCTCTTGATGGAACTTGGGTGCCAGACCCTCTGAACCAAGGGAATCACATCCCCACTGACTGGAATCACTGGAAACTGACCCACAGCAATGGATCGACAACTGATGATTTCCCACGCCTGGGTGTCTCAAAAGCTGAGCATCTGCCACTCACCCCCAATTCCAAGGGTGTCCAGATGCTCAGTGGTTCTGACATCTGGGTCTCCTTCCATTTCTTTTTTTCAAGTACTTTCCAATCTTGCTTTCTTTGCTCTCCCTATTTCCTTGATTCACTGAGACCAAGGCTACTGGACTGCCTCTCCTTACCATCAAGGGACTGCCTGTGGCCATGCTCCTTTGAATGCGCCCTCTGCCTTTGCCTGCCTGCCTGCATACACTCTTTAAGCTCCCTGGTCCATAGACTCTGTTTGACTGATGGGACACAGTCCCCATGGATTTCTTTATTTTCCTCTTTCCAATGGCTCCTCCAAGACCAGGGTGCTGATCCTCCTCTTTGCCATTAAAGCTTCCCTGCAGCATACCACAGCTTCCTGTGTGTTCCTTGACCTTCACTTTCCTCAGTCTGAACCACCGTGTTTGCAACTGATGTTTCTTCCAAGGAAATCAGAGTTGCACTTAAGAGTGCTCCCAACTCTTGCTGGGCATCCAGGACAAAGGAGACACATGCCCAGAACCTGCCAGCTTGTTGTGGCTGATGGTTTCCATGCCAATGGGATAATGAATCCACTCCTCTTTTTCCTCTGAACTTTAAGAAGCTATCCAAAGCATTGAAAATAGTTTGGGGATACCTTGGATAGTTCCTGGAAAATTCGGGCTAAAACTTCCAAAGCAGATGCACCATCCCGCTGACATGGGAGCCACCAGCCAATATGGCTTCCTATGAGGCCTCCTTTCCTTTGCATAGTCTACACCACCATTGGGGAAATAAGCTTTGTCTGACTGGTCAAATGCCAGGGAAGAGGGGATTCTATTTCCCTTGCCCCTTGAATATGTCTATTTGGGGGCGGGGGATTGGGACAGGGCAGTGCTGTGATGTCTCTATTCCCTCCTGGGTCAACATCTCAATGAACAGCTGGAGAGGACTTTGGAGTTGTTGGGAGGATTCAGGGCTGGACAAACATGAGAAGGGGTCTCCCCACTCAACCAGAACAGATTGCCTCTCACTCACTTACTCATTTCCTGAATGCTCCCACATCCTCCAAATGTGCCATGTTGTTCTAGGGTTGTTCCTGATGCTACTACAATCTAGGGTGCTGGTTTGGACATCCAAAGAAACATTTAGAGGGGAGAGGAGTGTCTGCCATTAAAGAAACCAAGGGTCTGCTGCCACGTTGGTGTGCATGCCCATCAACCCCATTTCTGGACAGTGATGTTGTGGGCGTAAAGAGTCAAGAAGGCATGGACATTGGTGTGTGTTGGGCTGGTTTCCAAACTGGTGGGGGTGCATGCGATTGAAGGCCAAAGGTTCCTTGTGTTGGCCTTCAATCAGCGGTTCTCAAATTGCTGCCCTTTAAGTGTTCTACACTTCAATGCTGAGATGCCCTAGCCAGCTTAGCTCACTGTCACGGATTCTGGGAGCTGATGCCCAGCACGTCTGGGGAACCAAGGTCTGAGAGCCACTCAAGTGCCAAACCAGCCAACTGGCAAGCAGAGAGGAGAGAGAGGTGCCCTAAGCACGGCTTCCTCCTCGTGGTTTTGCTACACCTCCTTATGTTCAATATCAAGACACTGGAAGTGATTTTGTATCTACCAGCAGGCCCACACATTGCCTCCTGAGGTATTAAGAGAGACACAATGGCTGATTCTGCAATCCCACTGAAGAAAATGGTACATTGAAGACTCTGACGAATATTAAGCAAGATGCAAGAATGTACAACCATCATGAAATGGTTACACTCGTGGAACTCTGCTTAAACAAATGTGGGTACTGTACATTAAAAAAAAAACCCTAAACATACATCTCTATGCAAAATAACTCCCCCAGTGATTGTTCAAATTAGCAATCCCTCTAAAGAACTGTGCAGAAACCCTTTTTCACCCTCATAGCAGGGAGAATACAATGGACAGCATCTATCCTTGCATGCAGGACCAAAGAATGAAAAGAGAGATACTCTGAGAACTCTGATTTTTGGGGTGTGAATCCTTGATCTCAGAAGCAAAACGGTCATCACATTCCCACAAAGGAGACCTGAATTCCAGAAATCCAGAACATCAGGCAGTTGCATACTTAGAACTTTTTCTCTCCAACAACTTTTATTTAAAAACGAGACAGCTAGACAGCTAGGTTTGGCACAGTGTGGCACAGGAAGCATGTCCAGGGAGGGGGTTGGGGGGATGGTACCACTGCCCATTTCTACACAGGCAGCCTTACAGTGCAAAGACAAAGACCAAGCACAAGGAATGAACCCTTTGTGATCCATCCAATGCAGGCAAAAAGGATCTTTATCCAGAGGTGCCACATTCCCGTTATCTTCCATCCTGACTTCCTGGTAATAGCCCTCTGGACCAGATTCAGAAGATCCCACTCCTTCTGTTACTCCTGCTATGGCACGGTTGGTGAGGACCCCAGATATCATTTTAATATCGTATAATTTGGCCTCTGCTTTACCTTTTCCAGCCACCCCGATCCACGTGTTTGCGAGGTACTCCGGAGAAGCACGTACCGGCTGCGGCTGCTAATGGTTTTACATTCCAAACCCCATTCAGGCCAGCAACTCAAGCTTCTTTCATCGCTTCAGGGAACTTCCAACTGCAAACTCTACAGTAGCTGCACAGCTCTCAGCCGGACTAGTCCTTTTAGACAGGACATTTACATACTAGTCAAACCATTATTGTCGAGCGTTAAGCTCATCATATAAACTTGACCTTTTCCAACTCCTTTGTCCAGCTCCAAATTTCCTTTGTTCTCACCTGACATGCCATAGCCAGTAGGCACAAACTCCCCTATAAAAACCCCTCATTTCCAAAAGGTCTTCGGACTACTTTGGACTTCCATCCCGCCTTGCTGCCGGTTGTCTAAGGGAACTCCCCTCAACCCCGCTGAGCTTTCTTTCTCTGGAACCCCGCTTCTCTCCAGGACTACGAGACCAGGTGTCCTATTGCCTACACTTTTTCGCTCCCGTTCCTATTTCCAAGCTAGTTAGGGTTTGTCTTGTCTTTCTGTTGCTTGTTTTCTTAATAAAAATCTTTATTTACTGTTCTAAAAACTTGTCTATCTGCTCTCTGACCTGACGCTGTAGACATTCGGCAAAAGATCCTAGTTGCCGTTACCCTGCCTCTCATTTAGCCTGCGAGAGTGCTCTAGCTAATATTCCCCCAAACTGTGTCTTTATCTGGTAATTTGGGTGCCCCTCCCTGGACCCCCAAAACACAGGGTAACATTTCCCTCCAAGGAAAACAACCACCTTTTCAAAGGAGACCAGATGCTGAAAGAAGGAAAAAGAACATTCCCCATTCAGAAATAACCTCTCATGAGAGATGTTCCCTTCCACAGAGAGGTAACCTCTCTGTATGCCTCTTTGTTCCTTTTCTAACTTTTGGGGGAGAAAGCAGTACAGCCAAACTGCAAACCTTCTTCCCATCTTCCACTGGGAAATTACTTTAAATTCACCAGTGGCTGTTTCTTGGAAGACCTGCTCTATATGTGAACATTCAAAAGGGCTAGGAATCTCAGGTAAATTTTGTGGAAAGTTAAATCTTTCCCCAACTGGCAACGTGTCCATTTATTGATGGATACATTGATCTTTTCTTGGATACTCACAAAATCTGACCAAACTGAAATGGGTTCCTTATTCCTGGTTTTTTATCTGTGTGAGGGAAAAAAAAGATACCATTCAGATGAATAAAGACACAGGCACTGACTGTCTCAATACTCCGAAAACATCTTTTTAACACCCTAGTTTTCATACGGGAACCAGGAGTAAGGATCAAACTTCTGCCTTGTTTAAAATGTCCGCAGGGAAGAAGGAAGAGAATCCCCTCCTGCCCCTTAGTCCTCCAAGGGCTGAAGGAACAGAGCTGCGTTTCCCAAAAAAAACTCTGTGAGGCTTTCCCGTCTTATTCCACAACTTTCTGCATGAGATTTAAGGTTCTTCCGAAATCTCTGTTGCCACACTAGGTGAAGATTTCCTCAAACTCACTGCTATCACCAAGGATGAGGGCTTCTGTCATCCCCACTTCTGCCACCAACGTAAGGACCTCCTCCTGTCCCACTACTGTGGTCAAAATATATGGGACCCTGGTACATGCTATCAAGGTTCCTCTGTGGGTATCAGGCAACTTGTATCCCCACAGGAACCCCCTCTCCTTATCCTCTGCTGCAACCACAACCCTCCTGTCTGAACCCAATCTTTATACATGCAGTATTCCTAGGGACTAGAAAGGAATATAATAGACACAAGCAGCACCTGACCAGCAGAAATTGAACATGACAAAATGGATTAATATATTTAAAACTAATATCCTCACTCACACTCTTCTCTGACCTAATTCAGACTCTTGAACCCCACTCCTTAACTCCTAAAGGTGACTTTCTTAACCCTCATCCACACTCACTCACTCAGCACATACTCGACTCTAACATCTCTACATCTACTGCCAATTAGGAGGCTTCTCTGAATCCCTTCAAGCATTCCACCAATCACCTCTCACTCTCAACTTTCCATTCACACACTCGTCCCACCAGATCCTTACTTGATTATCTATATTACACAGAAAACACATAATCAAAATACCTCATTATCTGATACAAACTAAACATTTTTCACCCAAAGTCTGTGACGTTGTAACCAACTATTCTGTAATGCCCAGCTTCCAGAACGTGGACTCTGACTGAGTCGGAGTCTGAAACAGGAGATGCCAGAGGCTGAAAGAGAGCACATGCCAGGACCTGCTGTACAGGAGGAGGTTATAGTGCCACAAATGGAACAGAAGGCAGTACCAGCTCCAGGAGAGACACAAAAGATAACATACTGGTACCCACCTTTGTCGAGCACAGAGAGCAAAGAGAGAACCTGCGCCAATCTCAGAGGATTTACAGCCAGCAACAATTACCCGGGCAACAGCTGTATTAGGCTGCTGACCTATATAAGTGCCCCTCTTCCCCCCAGGAGTTGTCAGAGCTTATCTGGCCTTTCTGACTACTGGATATCTTGCTAAACTCCATCCCTGAGTTTGGACTTGTTTGCCTTGGAATTCTGTTGGACTTTATTTAGGATCTTGTGCTTACTGAACAAAAGTAAATAACGAGCTGGGAGTTATTTTGTTTGAGTTATCAGCTGTGCTGCTCTGAATGAGATAGGAGAGATTCAATAATATTTACACAGGGCTCATTCAGATGAGACAGTGGCCTCCTATTAAGAGTTGTAGTAGCACTTCCCCTCCAGGCAAACACAAAAAACAGCAAATAATTCATAACAATTATTTTGTGTGTTTTAGTTAAATGATGAAAAAATACACTTAACAACACAGACCAATCTACTTAACAACACAGACCAATCTCACAATTCTCATGGTGTTTGTGTTTTTCATGGTCCTCTTGATTGGAATCTGTAATATTTAAATAAAGATCACTTCTGTTCCCCTCAGGAGCAGCCCTGAAGCCCTCGTTGACAGCCTTCAGGGCGAAAACAATCTATTCAACATCCACACACATAGGATAACTAAAACATTTACAATATTGTGTAATAATCAAGAAATTTAAAAGAGCTTTACAAATAATGCATGTTTTCCACAGAAAGATATTATAGAATCATAGAATCGTAGAGTTGGAAGAGACCACAGGGCCACTGGGTCCAACCCCCTGCCACGCAAGAATAAAACATCAAAGCATTCCTGAGAGATGGCCATTCAGCCTTTGCTGGAAAACTTCCAAAGAAGGAGGCTCTACCACATTCCAAGGCAGCATGTTCCACTGTTAAACTGTTCTTACCGTAAGAAAGTTCTGCCGAATGTTTAGATGGAATGTCTTTTCCTGAAGTTTGAAGCCATTGCTCCCTGTCCTAGTCCCTGGAGCAGCAGCAAACATCCCTTCAAATAGTTAAACACAGCTATCATTCTTTTCTCAAGGCTAAACATACCTAGGTCCCTAAGACACTCTTCAAAGGGCATGGTTTCCAAGCCTTTTACCATTTTGATAGCCCTTCTCGGTACACATTCCAGCTTGTCAATATCCTTCCTGAACTGTCCTGCCTACAATTGGACACAGTATTCCAGGTGAGTCTGAACAAAGCAGTCTAGAGTGGTGCTATCACTTCCTTGGACCTAGACACTATACTCCTATTGATGCAGCTCAGAATTGCATTGGTTTTTTCAGCTGCTGCATCACAGTACTGACTCATGGTCAGTTGGTGGCCTACTAAGACTCCTAGATCCTTTTCACATAGAATTTCACACAATGCATTTCTGTGCATTTCCTTTTCTCTGCCTTACACTTCCCCTTGTTGAAATTCATTTGGTTAACTTTGGTCCAGCTCTCTAACCTGTTAAGATCATTCTGAATTCTGATCTTGTCTTCTGGGTTGTTAGCTAGGCCTCCTAATTTGGTATCATCTGCAAATTTGATAAGAATGCCCTCTCTTCCATCACTGATAAAGATGGTGGATAGCACTGGGTCTAGGACAGAAACCTGTGGCACCCCACTAGTCACTTATATCTAAGATGAAGAGGAGCCATTGGTGAGCACCCTTTGGGTTCAGTTGGTCAAATCCAGCTAACAGTAGCATTGTCTACCCCACATTACTAGCATGTTTGCAGGAATATCACGGGGAACCTTGTCAAAAACCTCAAGATATGCTATGTCCACAGCATTCCCTTCATCTACCAAGTTAGTAACTTCATTTTAAAAAAGAGATAAGATTAGTCTGGCATGACTTGTTTTTGCGAAAGCCCTGCGGACTTTTAGTGATCATGGAATTCCTTTCCAAGTGCTTACAGACTGTCTGTTTAATGATCTGCTCTAGAATATTTCCCAGTATTGATGTCAGGGTAGCAATTGTTTGGGTTCTCTTTTTTCCCTTTTTGAGGATGGGGACTATATTTGCCCTTCTTCACTTGTTACTACAGTTATGACACGTTTGGTGAGAGCACTAGATATTGCTTGATATCAAATATGTCGGCCTTTACTTGACCTTTCTCTGCCACCCTGCTCCACATGTTTGCAAAGTTCCACTGGACGAGCACCTCACAGGCGCGGTCATTAATGATTGTAAATTCCTAACTCCATTTAGGCAGGCAACGTAAGCCTCTCCGATGCTTCAGGGAACACGTTATTGCAAACATGCCTTGCTCAGTGCGATTCTACACAAAGGCGCTCTGCCAAGAGGCCTAGCCAGTCCTTCCTGTTAAGCCACTTGCATACTGGCCATACTATTGCCATCCAGCGTTAAGCTCATCATGTAAACTTGACCTTTTCCAACTCCTTTGTCCAGCTCCAAAATCCCTTTGTTCTCACCCAGCATGGCATGGCCTGTAGGCACAATCCACCCTATAAATAATCCCCATTTTCAGGACTACCTCGGACTACTTTGGACTTCCATCCCACCTTGCTGCCGGTTTGTCTGAAGAAGCTCCCCTCAGTGAACCACGCTGAGCTTTTCCTCCTGCAATCCCTGCTTCTCTCCAGGACTACGAGACCAGGTGTCGTATTACCCACTCCCCTGAAACTCTCCATTTCTATTTCTCAGTTAGCTAGTGTTTGTCATGTCTTTTGTGTTCTTTTTTCCTAATAAAATTATTGGTTGTTACTTTAGAACTTGTCTAACTGCTCTCTGACCCGACGCTGTATACATAGGTTTAAAAGATACGAGCTAAAGCTACCCTGCCTCTCGTTAGCTTAAGAGAGTGCTTGAGTCTAATTTTCCCATCTGGTGTTTTATTTGGTAATTTGGGTGCCCCTCCCAGGACCCCCAACATACAGGGTAACAGAGTGGTGGAGCAACGCAGGCAACCCCGGTACCCCCAGTTTGAGAAGGAGTCACGAACCTCCTCAAATCAGGCGGTGCTGACCTAGGGAACGGTCAGTTGAGCTATTTTAGATCGCTGTTAGGCAGGTTAGTGCCTGTGTTTTGTGTGTGAGTTAGCTCTATCGAGTGGTAATCTGTACCCCTTCTTTTGTCTTGTCCTGGGAATCACCTCCCCACCTTGGGTCTATCGTGGGCTGGGATTCTACGTGTTTTAGGCCTAGCACGTGAGGAACAGTCTACACGCATTTAACGTCTTAGCAGCAAGGCACACAGAAAGCACTTTACAGAAGGAGTAAGCCTCCGTGTACTCCTTCCCTTGTGTCCCCCCCCTTGAGTTTTGGTTTTTGACTTTGTATTGGAAGAGACACGGGTGAGAGTCCTGGCTTCTCAGAATTTGTGGGTAGGAATCCCGATTTGGCTAGCCAACTAGGATTGGGTGGTGAGTCCCAAACTAGTCTTGGGGTTTAGTGATTTAGCCAGAGGTGTAGGAAGGGCTCCCTTAGCCAGGAAACCAGTTAGGGATGGTTTGGTTTTGGTTCCTTGCCCCTCTTCCCCCGCTGCTTGGCCAAGCGGCGCTGTAAGTTCTGTTGAGTTCATCACCCTGCTTGCAGGCAGGCAAGTACTCCTGTAGGTGTCCCCTGGGTCTAGGTGACCTCCCTATCCACCAAGCATTTCCTCGTCCTCTCGTCCCCTGTGCTGTCAAGGTGTAAAACTGGGCCTGGGTGCACTAGAATGACTTTATTTGGGCAGGCTGGAGATTGATTCTAGTCCCTCTTCCCTAACGTAGTTCCCGAGAGCTCGTTTCCCTGAGCTCCCCCAAGGGGTCTAGGCGACCCTACCCATCACTCCAGCTCCTGGTCCTGCAGTTTGTGTTTGTGTTAGTTGTGTTTGTTTGATATAGAATGGCTAAGGAGAGCCCAGTTGCAGTAAAGGACCTCATGTGTGAGGAGGAGGTCCATAGTAAACTTGAGAAATGGGTTTTGAGTAAAGGCAAATGCCCCTGGAAGGACTCTGTCTTCCAGATGGCAGATCCCTTTACTTCCCTCAGAGAAGCTTACGCCCTGGCGCGTAAGTCCAAGAACCCGTTCGGACCAGCGAAGGATGCGCTGGCCGCTTGGGGACTTTGGCTTGTGGCCAGAGACACTAGCTGCGCCCTAGTTGAGACTCGGGGTAGGCTAGCAGCAGTGGAGAAGGAAAACACCCAGCTTCAAGCCGAAATTGAGGCATTGCGGGCGGATAAGGTAACTTTCGCGTCCGTCACGCAAGCCTCCGCCCAGAAATTGAGTGACCTCACATTAGCGGCCCAGACTTGGGAGGAGAAAGTCCACACCTTAGAGCCTGAGCTGGGTCATGCCCGAGCTGGGACTAAATACATGGTTGGGCAGGTCAAAGAACAGCACAAGGCTATTAGTCACGCGGCCTGCCATCAGCAAATTGCCGCACTGGAGAGCCAGCTCCAAACACGCAAGGCCCTGATATCGGCTGTGTGCCCGGAGCTGCTCCCTTCATTTGCACAGGACTTGTCCGGGGAAGCACTTGCCAGAGGAAGCTTTGGCCTCCCCTCCTCTGGACTGGAGTGACCCTAAGGTCCCAGTCCACCCAGTTGAGACGCGGTCCATGACTCATAGGACCGTCCCCACTGGAGAAGGGAGACCTGAGAGAGCAGAAACACAGGAGACACAGGTCACAGAGACTAGGGTCCCCTGGCGTGCTACTGAGGCGAAAGCTATTGCCGACCAACTGGGTCTGCTAACGCAGCCCACCAGCATCATGTGGTTGAACGCAGTGATACATTCTCACCCAACAGCCAATGGCAAGGACCTGACCCAATTGGCTCGCCTTTGCATGTCCCCAGCTGAGCTCCCTACCCTGGAATCAGCCGTGGCTGCTCGCGGCCTGGTTAGGCTCAAGGCCTACGACTGGATGAGGGAGGTAGTGAAGATACTTTGGCCCGGTTAGAGCGCTAGTGTGCTCTATGTCATGGAGCAACAGGGTCCCCGTGAGAACCCTGAGGCTTACGTGGTGCGGAAGCAGCTGCTTGCGACTCTGGCTGAGAAGGTCCCCATGACCATCCACGGGTACAACTTCAACTCTGTGGAATTCAAGACTCTGCTGTATGGAGGCTTGAACCACGAGACGAAGATGGCCCTAGGTCTGGTGGATTCAGCCACGACACCGTGGGAGGAATTTGGGAACAACCACTGCAGGGTCGTTGACCTGTTGCGAGAGGCTGGTTCCCTCAGACTCCCTATCAAGGCCCAGAGACGTGACGCAGGGAACTGGGAACCCATAGTGGAGGTCATGCACTCCAACTATGCCCCCATTCCCAGCATAGGAAGTCTGCACAGAATTTCGTTCCCAGAGGGAATTGGAACTTGTGCCCCACTCCCAAACAGGATAGGCAGTGGCAGCCCACTGCCCTCAAACAGCCTTTTGAGTCACGTCCCCCTAAGGAGATCTCTGGTGGGCAGGATCCTACATCCCTGACGCTTCCCTCAGCTAGGGGAAAAATTTGAAGTCTGTTGTGCAGGTGCGGATTGCACATGTACCAATTCGACAAGCGGTCCATGACGGAGATTTTAGAAGCTCTAGAGAAACAGCTTACAGCGAGCAGTGCCCTGCCGGTCCAGACCGTGACAAACGGCATGCCCCCGACTGGATACCACTCAACTGCAGGATTTCAGGAATAGGGGTGCCCTCGGTCCAGGAAGCTTCCCCGCAACGTTGTGGCCAAGTTGCAGCCAGACGAGGAGGGAAGGTTCTGGGTGAAGGCAGGCATTGGGACCGAAAGGGGAAAATCTCCTGCCATCCTGTTAGTGGACTCCGGTGCAGCACTGAACGTGCTGCACCCTAAACTGGTAAAACACGGTGAACCTATGCCCGAGCGTGTCCAGCTCTCTGGATACGGTGGTGGGCGGGTCACTTTGAACGAGCTTGGAAGGACATACCGATGTCCATAGAAACGTTCCGTTTTCAGCTTTGGGCTTGCGAGAACCATGGCAAGGATGATGGCCTCTTGGGCATCGGCTTCCTGTGGGGAAACAAGCTCACTGTTGACTACGCAAATGGGTTTCTATGGAAGTTAGATCAGGGACCTGAGGAAATATTGGCAGTGCATCGCTGCGCCGCCATTAAGGCTCCCACTCCCATTCGTTGTTTAATTAGCAACCCCTGGGTGAAGGCTTTCCCAAAGGTTTGGATTAAAGACAAGATAGAGTGAGACGTGGAAAAACTTGAGCCAGCTTAGTTAGTCACCTTGGGCAAATACACCAGTAGGTTGCTGCCCAGCTTGGCAAAAACCTGCAGAAAATGGACAAAAGACTAGGATGGTCCACCGCCCCTGCCAGTGGGAGGAAGGGCAGTTAGTCCTCTATAGAAATTTCTATAAGGACAAACACTCCCTTCCTGCCAAGTGGGTGGGACCTGTCCCTATTGTCAAGCAGGTCTCCCCCGCTGTGTACCATGTCAGGATACCGAAAGGGAAAGGAGACTGGCTCAAGTTTTTCCACGTCTCCCAGCTAAAGGGGTGGAAAGGCCAGCCAGTCGAGCCAAGAGGAATTGTGGAAACTGAACCTTGCAAGGAAGGCTCCGGGAAGGTTCCCGTGAGTGTAATTGCACCCCAAGTGTCTGAGAACTACTGGGAGGTGCCAGTTATTAACTTGTCCAAGACGTTTGTCTCAATCTACGAGGCGTTCGACAATGGTTGAACAGCCCCTGTCTGCATGGAGTGGAGGTGGAGTGGCAAACCCCTCCCTGGCTCCCAGTAACTGTAAATAGTTCCGCCTGTAGTTTTGTAGTTTGTTTTGGTTAGTATTTGTAGGTTGTTTAGCTTGTTTAGTCTGTTTTTGTAACCACTTTTGGCGGGAGACCAACGGGTCGGCTGACCCGAGGTCTCCCTGTAACCTCTGAGGTGAATCAGGCCTGCAGAGTCAACCCAGGCACCCTGAGGAAGGAACGAGAGTCAGGCTGGAGCGCCTGCCATCTGTCACACTGAGGGATGGTCTTGTGCAATGGCGCTCCCGGGGATGAAAGGGCAAGCCATGGGTGGCTCCCTCTCAGCGGAACCAGGTCTGACTCTGGAGTTCTGGTCCACCACCAGATTACCTCCTGCCTCCCAGGAATCTCCATCTTTCTCTCTGCAAGACCGGATTGTTAGGGTGAAAACAATCCTGGTCGCCATTCCACTCTCCACGTGATTTGGCTATGTGTTTCCAAATCTAGAACTTGCCTCCAACGCCCCATAAGGGCCGGAGACTCACACAATTGGCAATGGCGACTGGCCCCAGTGCATTATCCCTTATTTGCATATGTTAATAGAACATTTGCATATGTGAACCCCACCATCCAGGACAATTTCCGGGAGAGTCAGCATCCGCTCTGGCAACCAGCAAGCATACACTCGCTTGTATCTGTTATGTCTTTCTTCCACCATTTTGGGAGCCTCCACCTCCAGGCGAAGGCCAGAGCCTAACCTAGTCCAACCAAGGACCAGAGTCCAACCTAATCCAACCGAGCAAGTAGGTACCCCTGCCATCGCAAATGGGACTTCAGCACGAGCAAGGATTGCATTACAAATTGTCTCATAATACATCGGGCTGGTGAAATACTTGAGCAAGCACGATTTGCAGACCCGATCCATATCAATGTGTCCAAAAGGGGAGCAACTCGTGTGTAGTTGTGCAAAAGTAAGCTCCTCACATTACATCATGATATTTTGTGCAGGCCCGTTCCACCCCAGACGGTACCTCTCGCATGGAGGCCCCCTCTACTGAGGTGTGGTCAGACCGCTTTCCACCTTACTGTGACCAAGGTCTGAGGCAGTCACTCCTGTCCCCTCCGTGTTATTTAACTTTGCCTGGTATTCTGTTAAGACCCCTACTGAGGCTCCCATCATGCCCGGTCTTCATGACTTAAACGCAACTCCCGGCAGGCTCCGTGCCATCCATTTGCATGTGCCATTTGTGTTGGCCATAACCAATACCGTCAACCTGAACATATGAGGGGACCCAAAAACTTTTCTGGTGTGTGGCCTTCCCCAATACACAAGTTGTAGTCATAACAGGCAGACATATTAACCTTCCATCTGCACCTCTGGCCACATCGCCTCATTTTCTGCCGTCCACTTAGAGGAAACCACGTCCGACTCAGCAGAAATCCTTGACAGCTGTTACTGAGCAGAGATGTGAAGGCCCAGGGAAAAAAATGGAAAAATCTGGGAAAAAAACAGGGTTTTTTTGTATTTTTTCCTGAAGCTTTGGTTTTGTTTTGTTTTTTTCCAAAAAATAGGGAAAAAATTAAAAAAGGAAGAAAATCGATTATGGAATGTTTTATTTTAGCATAATGAATAAAATCTTTAAGACAAGGTGTTCATATATTCTCTAAATCATTTCTAAAAACTATGTACAGTATTGCATTATTCTAATTTCTGAAGACAAGCAAGTCCCAGGTTACAAAGTGAACTCTCCAACCCAAGAGCAAGATGCATTTCTCCCTTTAGGGGGCACTTAGCCCCTCTCCCCCCTTCCACACATTTTCCCCTCCTCAATTCTTTTCATGGGAATGGCTGCTTTATGTCTATTTGACACTGTGGAGAGGAAATATAAATAATTTTCTTTGTTACTAATGTTGCTGGTTTCTTCTGTTTTCTTTTTCTTTTCTTTTTTTCTTTTCTTTTTTTGCCTGCTCCACATAGACTAGCAAAATCAAAGAGATGCCGTACAGTTCCGGAGATTGTTGCTCCGTTTGTTACGAATCAAAATTAAAAAAGACAAAAGTAATTTCCATTTGTAATAATTGTTTGAATACACTCTATTTTTAATACACCAATTGTGATAATTTTATGCCAAATCAAATTGTATATAGTTGTATTTTACGTTCCCAAAGTATCATGAAAAGTAACTTTCAATCTGGAAAAAGTGCTAATGTTGCATTTTTTTTTCAATTTTTCCAAAAATTTCCAATTTTTTTCTAAATAACCCAGGAAAAAAACATTTTCCCCCATGGCTTCAAAATTTCCAGAAATTTTACATCTCTATTCATTTTCTGGTGACCAATGATGAGCCCCCACTCAGATACAGGTAAGATATCAAGGCATTTCCTGGCTGATTTGAAGCGGAAACCTTCCCGTGGGCCTTTCAGCTTCTCCCGCAGGGCTGGTCCCCTCTCCTGCCTCTTCTTCTGCCTGAGTTACCTCATCCTAGACCTACTTTCACGCTGGCTCAAAACCGGTGGCCTGAGTCGGGTACCTCCCTTCCTCCACCAACCCTGCCTGGAAGCCACAGGTTTAATGCTAACGCAGCTATAGAGCCAGTCCCGCTGACAGGCCTGAAGGGCACTCGGAGGGGCCCACGGCAGGAAGCCCACCGCCACCAGCAATGGCCCTGACTGGCAGGGAGGGGAGGCAAGGACAGGATGGCAGAAAGCACTGGTGACCTCAGCCACTGCAGGGCAGGAATGGGAAAGGGAGTTTGTAGGGTTGGAGAGGATTTCCTCTTCTCTCGGTTGTGTCCTTTGCTCTTTGGAGAGCTCCAAGCCTCTCCTTCGTGCCACGGTGGCAAAGCCCCTTTCAGCCATGCAAGCTGAAATGCTCTTGACAGAAACTTTTCATAGAAAGAGAACTTACCTGAGCATGAGAAAAGTGCCCTTCCACCAAAGCCAGTTCCTGCAAATCTTTGAACTAGGAGGTGCAAGAGAAGTGTTACCCTGATCTCTGGGGGTCCCGGGAGGGACACCTAAATAACCAAACAACAAACACAACTTTGGGGGAAATTAGCTGGAGCACTCACTGAAGCTAGTGAGAGGCAGGGTAACTTAGCAGGATCTTGTGATCCATGTCTACGGGGTCAGGTCAGTCAGGCAGCCAGATGGGTTAAAGTAATAAAGATGATGTTTTATTGAGTACAGACAAATACTAAAGACACCACAGTCACACAGATATCTAAGGAATCAGAGATTGGCTTGGAATAGGGATTTTCAGAGGGAAATGGGTGATGCAACACCTGTCTCGTAGTCCTGGAGAGGTCTGAAGATTGAGTTCGTTGGTATGGAGTCTCAGTACGTGGGACTGAGGGGACAGCTCACCAAACAAAGCGGCAGCAATGCGGGATGAAAGTCCGGAGCGATCCGAGGTTGAGCAGTCTCAGCTACTAGAACAGAGGGGAAGGCTCACCAAGCAGAGCGGCGGCAAGGTGGGATGGAAGTCCGGAGCGATCTGAGGATGGTCTCGGAATCAGGGGTTTTTATAGTGTGAATTGTGACTACAGGCCATGCCTTACTCGGTGATAACAATGCGTTTTGGGCACAGGACAAAGCTTTGGAAAGGTCAGAATTTAGCATGATTGAATCAGAGCCGAATTAATAATAGTGTAGCCAGTATGCAAATACGGAGTGCTTAGTACAGCTTTGTTAGGTTGCCTGCTCGGGGCAAGGAGCCTTTGTTAGTATCGCACATATGCAATGAGGTGTTTGCCGGAGAGGTCCCTGAAGCGACGACCCGGCTGTATCTGGCCCATCTGGGCGGAGAATGGAATGTCCAGCAATTATCAGCCGTGCCTGTTTGCGTGCTTGTCCGGTGGCTTCACAAACATGTGGAGCGGGGTGGCAGAGGAAAGCCGAATGGTTTGATATCAAAGTGATACCGAGTGCTATCTCCGGGTAGGCCTGGACCGCAGTAACAGAAGCCTCTGGAATTTGCCTTTTGATGGGATGGATCCTGGCCAAGTTACGCCCTCAGTTTTCCCACTTATCCAGTACTTGCCGCAGTTTTCTCGACCGTTGTTGTCATTTTGTTTTCTGTAAAGAAACACATCTCTCAGGGGGGAAAGTACATGGAACCGGTTGCTCAAGTAAACTCTTATCCATACAAGATGCCTGAAAAGGGACCCACCTTGGAAATATTTGTTTCTGTATCCTATGATTTTCACAAACTTTGGAGTGGCTGGGAGGCCATGGGAGCCCTAAGGAATGGGCCTAGTTTCTCCCAAGAATGGAACTTCCTCTGCCCCACTTCTCTTTCCCGGGGGAGGGGGTGTCCTCTGGTCATTGGATCTCCTGGTGAGAGGGGTGCAGTGGGGGTTCCAGTGGGGCGAGGGTCGCAAAGCTCCTGCCACCAAGAGGCACTAGGAGGCACTACCAGGAAGCCATGTCACTCCAAGCACTCTCTTCTTACAATCCTTCCCTTGCCTTCCCCACCATTCCTCTCCAAAGGGAAAAGAAAAAAATGGCTGGGAGAAGGAGCAAATTCCATATTGGTTGGAGGTTTTTATTCCTCCAATTCTGTTTTCAAATCTTTTTATTAGACCTTTTCATCTCGATATACAACCAAACCATATCATTCACATTCACATATACAAATCAAGAAATAATAAAATAAATATAACCCCCCCCACACCTCTTCCCTTATTTTCCTTTCCTTATGCGAGTTGGTTTTTACTTAGTTTTTCCTGTATCACTTTTCTCCTATAATCCTTTTACTGATACTCCACTTAATTACCTTATTATACTTGCGCTAATATTCCCTTTACCCTTTCTCTAGGATTTTCTTAACTATATATAAGCCTCAACACCCTTAATACCTAGCTTAACTACCCTTTAACCCTTTGGTAGCCATATTCCCCCATTTCGACTCTAAAATAGGAAAAATCAAATCCCAGTCTACCTCTGCTTTGACTTTTAAATTATATGACAGAGATGAAGTTAATTTTTCCATTTCCATAATATCATATATTTTTAGTAACCAGTCTTCTACTTCAGGAGGTTCCGCCTGTTTCCACCTACTCGCGAAACACATTCTCGCTGCAATTATCATTAAGGTGAGCATTTTTTCCAAAGGGAAAAGAAAAAAATGGCTGGGAGAAGGAGCAAATTCCATATTGGTTGGAGACTTTTATTCCTCCAATTCTGATCCCCCTCCCTTTTAATTTATTCACTTAAAAGCAGATCAGGCGCCGGCTGGCCCCAGACGTCCCTCTTCAGCTTCGTCTCTGGCAGAACGGAGAAGATTTGAGGCGGCTTCTTTCTGGCCTCTGGAGGGAAGTGTTCAGTTTGCCAAGGTCCATGTGGTTATCTTCCCACCACCATTGTCCTCCAACCCCAATTTCTGTGTTCCAAAGGGACTCCCTTCATGTCTGGAGCGCAGCTCATCTCAATGGTGAGGGGTTGTTATTGCTACGTTCTCGTCCAGAGGCGCAGCACTTTCCACACTACAGTCTTAAAGAGCTGCTATTCCACTATCAACCTCCTATGGAATTCTGGGGTTTGTAGTTTAGGGAAGGGCACTTCCAATTCTCAGCCAAAGAGCTCTTCGGTCTCAGTAAACTACAAATCCCAGAATTCCACAGGGCGTTGAAAGTGGAATAACAGCAGTTTAACACTTCAGTGCGGAAATGGCCTAGAAAAAACGAACAAGGAACCAGCCTTCTGCACTAACCTGTTATAGTGCTATGATTCCACTTGCACCATCCTATGCAATCCAGAGTTTGCAGTTTGGGGAGGGGGTGGGCGGTCCCTCCAGAAACTGCAAACCCCAGGATTCCATAGGACGTTGAAAGTGGAACCATAGCGCTATAACAGTCCAGTGCGGAAATGGAATCAATACCCTCAGCACAAATGGTTTCAACAGAATTTTGGGAGCCGTTTTTAATCACTGTGCCTCGCTCTCATGTTTTGCTTCATAAATTGCTTTAACACTGCTTTCAACTCTGTTGCACCTCTTTTAACACACAAAAGCGCCACCGATCACACTCAATGCCTTTTTTTTATAATAATTTTATTCACATTCCAACAGATAAAACAAACAATAATTTCTGCAGTGTTTGCATGTAATGTTATTCCTTCTTCCTTCCCTTTCTGGATTACAATTATTGATATTCCCTCTATTTGTTATATCATGTATCGCAATAAAATGTTAATAATCTATGATTTGTTAGTTCCTGCTATATATCTCTACTTCACCTATTACTAAAAAACAAACAAGCACTCCATGCCTTTTTAATCCCCAGGCAGAGGGGGGGGGCCTCCCGGGGGTGGGGGCCCTCCCAGCACAGTGTTTCCCACCCCAGGCCTGTTGTTCCTAAAAAAGCGGGAAAGCGTCTTCACAAGGTGGGCAACGGGAAGGACTCCAATTCCCAGAGCCCTCCAGAATCCCCTTCCCCTCCCTTCCCTGCTGGGGAATTCTGGGAGTTGTAGTTCCCCGGGGCTGCTTTGCCCTTGTGGCAGGAGGAGGAGGAGGGAGGAGAGGGGGCAGTCAAACCCCTCCTCCTTTTGTTCGAGGTCGGGCGGCGGAGAGGTCCCCCCAGTGGCCCCCTCCCCACCGGCCTCCGCCGAGGGAGGGGGAGACTGGTCGGCATTGAGAGAGAGAGAGAGAGAGAGCGAGGCAGAGAGACGGCGCTCCACTCTTCCTTCCAGAGAGGCCAGGGGAGGTGAGGGGGTGGGGGGGGCGGAGGAGGAGGAAGAGGAGGGGGCTGGGGGGCGGAGGAAGAGGAGGGGGACCGGGGCGCAGAGGAGGAGAAGGAGGAGGGGGTTGGGGAGGAGGAGGGGGGCTGGGGGGCGGAGGAGGAGGAGAGGGGGCTGGGGTGGAGGAGGGGGGCTGGGGGGTGGAGGAAGAGGAGGAGGGGGCTGGGTGGTGGAGGAAGAGAAGGAGGAGGGGGCTGGAGGGGCAGAGGAAGAGGAGGAGGGGGCTGGGGGGCAGAGGAGGAGGAGGGCTGGGAGTCGGAGGAAGAGAATGAGGGGGGCTGAAGGGGTAGAGGAGGAGGGGGCTGGGGGGCGGAGAAGGAGGGGGCTGGGGGCGGAGGAAGAGGAGGAGGGGGCTGGGTGGCGGAGGAAGAGAAGGAGGAGGGGGCTGGAGGGGCGGAGGAAGAGGAGGAGGAGGGGGCTGGAGGGGCGGAGGAAGAGGAGGAGGGGGCTGGGGGGTAGAGGAGAAGGGGGCTGGGGGGCAGAGGAGGAGGGGGGCTGGGAGGTGGAGGAAGAGAATGAGGGGGCTGGAGGGGCAGAGGAGGAGAGGGCTGGGGGGCGGAGAAGGAGGGGGCTGGGGGCGGAGGAAGAGGAGGGGGACCGGGGCGCAGAAGAGGAGAAGGAGGAGGGGGTTGGGGAGGAGGAGGGGGACTGGGGGGCAGAGGAGGGGGCTGGGGGGCGGAGGAGGAGGAGAGGGGGCTGGGGTGGAGGAGGAAGGGGACTGGGGGGGATGGAAAAAGAGGAGGAGGAGGGGGGCTGGGGGGCAGAGGAAGAGGAGGAGGGGGCTGGGTGGAAGAGGAAGAGAAGGAGGAGGGGGCTGGAGGGGCGGAGGAAGAGGAAGAGGGGGCTGGGGGGCAGAGGAGGAGGGGGGCTGGGGAGCAGAGGAGGAGGGGGCTGGGGGGCAGAGGAGGAGGGGGGCTGGGAGGCAGAGGAAGAGGAAGAGAATGAGGGGGGGCTGAAGGGGCAGAGGAGGAGGGGGCTGAGGGGCAGAGGAGGAGGGGGCTGGGGGCGGAGGAAGAGGAGGAGGAGGGGCTGGGGGGCGGAGGAGGAGGAGGAGGGGGGCTGGGGGCAGAGAAGGAGGAGGAGAGGGGGCTGGGGGGCAGGGGTTTCCAAAGTGGCAGCAGCAGGAGGACCCTCAGGCAGCCCTCAGTGGGAGGGTGGAATGCCTGTGGGAGAAGCCCCCCAGCCCTCCCCCTGCCACCCCAGGGAGCTCCTGCCTCTTTATCTGTCTTGCGGGGGAGGGGAAAGGGGGAACATGTGGGGCAGAGAGACCCGAAATGGTGCCTTGTGGGGGGGTGGTAAGGTGGGCAAGGGGAAGGCGAAGAGGCTCCCTGTGGAAGAAACGCGGAAGCCCCCCTCTCCGCCTCCCGGACCTTCCCTGCCGCTGGAGGGTTAGTGTCAGAGAATATTGGGATATAAAGATGGCTAACCCTAAAGCAGCACCAGAGGCGACAGCTAAAAGGACGTGGAAGTTGGACTAGAAACAGGGGAGCACCGGGGACCCTCGGAGGGCAGGAGGTCGGTTTGGGAAAGGGGAGCTGAGCCTTGAAAATTCTCTCTTGGGAATAGATACTTAACTGCCGGTGTAATAAAGGACCAAACATAATGTGGAAATTATATGAACTTATTTTGTTCCCATATTTTATTGAACATTGATTTCTTTTTCCTTTAATGAAAAAATGTCAGAGAATATTTATGGAAGAATGACACCAGAACAGCAAAAGCAGAGTCAAACTGGATCGACCCCCTCCCAGTGTTTATTCCCTCCCCCATGGGAAGCCCCACAAGGAGGAGGAAGAGTTGAATGGCACCAGCACCGGCCAACCCCTATACGTTCTGCTGCTCCTCCTCCCCGGCAGCTGGGATGAAGGGGGACCCCTGACTCCGATCCCAGCTGGGAGGCCAGGAAGAGCCAAGGGGACCAGTAGCCAGTGGTAGCCCTGTGCCAGAAGCCCTTCCCAACCCACAGGCTCCATCAGACATCGAGGAGAAATACAGGATTTGTGTTGTGCACGTGGGAGGCTGAGAAAGGAAAATGAATATGTATGTTTGTCGTAACTGTGAATCACAAACTAATTTTGTGAAGGTGAATTTTATGTGTGTTGCAGGGGGAGGCAATTGACAAAATCAAAGACAAGACCTCGGCGTAAACGTCAGAGGGAGACCCACCTAATCAGGGACGCCTTCTTTTTATCTCAACAACAACCCAGCAAGGTAGAAAGCAGCTGGCTCAAGATCACCTCAGAGGAGGAGGAGGAGGAGGAGGAGGAGTATTATCTTTATAGCCCGCTTTATAAGCGGCTTACAGTAACTTAAAAGAGAACATAGTTACAACTATAGCATACAAAAGATAAAAGACACATTAAACAAACAACAGTAATTAAAACAATATTAAAATACGTATTAAAAACAGCATCCAAATGACAGTTAAAATAACCAGCACCTTTCTTCATACTAATGACATATTGAATGCCTGCCAAAATAAGAATGTCTTTAGTCGTCTCCAGAAAGTAGGCGGGGGGGTGCCACTCTGATCTCTCTGGGAAGGGACTTCCAGAGCCTGGGGGCAGCCACAGAGGAGGCCCTCTGCCGTGTTCCCACCGAATGCACCTGTGAGGGTGGTGGGACGGAGAGAAGGGCCTCTCCCGCAGATCTCAACGCCCAGGCTGGTTCCAAGGGGAGGATACAGTCCTTTAGATCACCTGGACCTGAGCCTTGTAGGGCTCTAAAGGTCATCACCAGCACTTTGAATTGTGCCCGGAAACAGATCGGCAGCCAGTGGAGCTGTTGCAACAGGGGTACTGTATGATCCCGGTAACCAGCTCCAGTTAACAACCTGGCCTCAGCTCTTTGGACCAGCTGGAGTTTCCGAGCACTCTTCAAAGGCAGCCCCATGTACAGTGCGTTGCAATAATCCAACCGGAATGTAAGCAAGGCATGTGTCACCATGGCCAGGTCTGACGTCTCAAGGAACGGATGCAGCTGGTGCGCCAGCCTTAATTGTGCAAATGCGCTTTTGGTTACTGCTGGGTTTTCAGGCTCAGAGTTTTAGATATACTTTTACCCACCGCTACTACCAAAACAAACAAACACACACACACCACCCACTTTAAATTCATCTTTTTAACATGATTGTTGAATTGTTTTTAGTGTTAGTATTATCATTATCCAGACTCAGAGTTGAATCCAGGAGCGTTCCCAGGCTGTGGAGCTGCATCTTCAGGGGAAGTGTAACCCTATCCAACACGGGCTGAATCCCTGTTCCCTGATCTGCCTCTCTACTGACCAGGAGCACCTCTGTCTTGTCTGGATTAAGTTTCAATTTGTTTGGCTTCATCCGGCCCAATATTGATGTCAGGCACTGGTGTAGGGCCAAAACAGAGCTTGTAAAGTCAGATGTTATCTGCGTACTGATAACACCAAACCCCCAAACTCCGGACAGCCTGTCCCAGTGGTTTCATGTAGATGTTAAATGTAGATGTTAGATGTTTCTTGTAGATTTAAATAGCACGGGGGACAAAACCAAACCCTGAGGGACCTCACAGGCCAAAGGGCAGAGTAATTTTGTGAACTTCCAAAAATACAGAAATGCTTCTGTGAATGAGTGGAGGAATTCCTTCTTTCTCTCCTGTAGGATTCAGGTGGGAATGCCTGTGAAATTTAGAGAAGAGAGATCTCAAGTTTGGACATTAACAAAATCTGCCTGAGAAGTGGGAGGGGGAATGGGGGGATTCACAAGACTGATCTGTCTTCTGCAGCGTTTGTAAATATCAGTATTTATCACAGGTTGGTAGTCCAAATAGCATATAATGAAAGAAACAGGTATGAGAGAATGAAAAATAATTCCTCACTGCAAGATAGGAATGAGTTGCATTTTTGTCTACTTTCCAACAGTCCTGATTAGAGTAGGTCCATGTAGGGGAATCAATCAGAGGAGTGTATAAGGGCAGTCCTCACAACAGTTCCCTAGAAAGTTGATATTCTGGACTGTTTTCCAGAGTACAGACAGTTGGTCCATCTGAAATTTTATGGCTTGTTGCACCTTTCCCATCTGACCCTAAACTACTGATGAATGTGGTGAGCACAACTATTTGGAAAGTTGACTTTCTGGGCCATTTTCCAGAAAAAAAATGTATTGCCTGGAATGGATAATAGAAAATAGCTTTGTGGCTCGTAGCATCACTCTTAGCTAGTCACAGAATCAGAACATCACAAAATCACAGAATTTTAGAATTGGAAAGGGCCTCCAAGACAATTGAGTCCAACACCCTGCTTAGTGCAGGGCAGAGCATCGCCTGCAGATAGCTGTCCAGCCTCTTTTTGAAGATATCCACAGAGAGATCACACCACTTTTCTAAGTAATTGGATAATTACAGACCTGGTGAATTTGGTGGGTCTGTCCAGAAATCCAATCAAGTCACAAAAGGCATCTGTGTCCATGGAGGCAGTGGTGGTCCAAAAGTGCAGCCAGTAACATCTGGTAGACTGTGAAGTAAAGCAAATAAGAAAAACAGCAAAAATCATCCCAGGGGATCAAATTTGTCTGTTCCATCTCTCCCATCCCTCTTGTAGCCAAAGGGCTTCCTCTCCCTCAGACTTTGGGGCACAGGCAGTGGGGGAAATGTTGTGGTGGAATCCTTTGGTTACTCGCTCCTCTTCAGAATTGGAGCACAGTGTGCATTGGGGAGTGGAGTCAGTAGCAAGGAACACGGACACACGCGCATTGGCACTGAAACTGAGAGCAAAAGAATCCCTTTCAGATGCCTAGGAAAGCAGTTTAAAAGGACTGCAGGTGTGAACAGGGAGAGAGAAATGAGAAACTTTTGTGTTTAGCTACTCGCCATTCCAACGTTTTAAAAGGACCAAGTTCACCTTATCCCAGAGTGGCAGAAATCCTAAGGTTGGATAAGGACTTGGGCCCCTTCCCCAGGTTGGAAAGGAGAGAACCACATGTGATTTTTTGTGTTAGTATAGAAATGCAAGATACTGCTATTGTCAGTTGTTCCAGCTATGCAATGGCAAGCTAGGTACACTTAATATTAACAAAGAAATGCCTGGTGGAAGGAAGAGAACAAAGGGAGGTGGGTGGTAGATGAGTGCCCCCCCCCAATAAATGGGAGGGAGAGAGAAAGATCCCCACATGTGATTTTTTTTTCAGAAGGAGAAAAATAAAGGAGGAGATATGTCTTGTGTGCATGTATGTATACACATATATGCACTAGGTGGGCAACTGTGGGAAGCTAGGGTACCACATTGTTACTACAAGTCCTGAAATGGCATACCAGAGGTATTGTGGTGCATTCCACCAGAAGTGCAGCCACTTTGGCAGTCCTATCTACCAGTGCTCCCCTCACAGAGATCTGCAGGGCCGCCACCTAGAAATCCCCCTCCACCTTTGTCATACATTGTAAATTAGCCTTGACTCCTGCATGGCTGCATTTGGGAGGAGGGTGCTGCAACGAGTGGTGAATTCTTTGTTCCATGGGATGCCAGCACCTCCCACCCAGCTTTTTGGAGGCTTTGGCAACTCCCAATCAGAGGAGGTTCAGTGCTTCTCCGCTGGGAAAAGGAACATTGGTCTTACCTGCAAAATGTTTTGTTTCCAGCAGATATGAGGGAGAATCTCCTCCTCATTCAATGGTGCTGACAAGAGCTTGCCCATAATGCAATTATTTCTTGTTCAAACACTACTCAGTGTTTTTTTTTTCCCCTTAAGCACTCAGTTCATAAGTTGCTTGTTTCGCTGTTTAGAATGTTACCTTACACCATTGCATGTTTTTCCCCCCATGTTTCTCCTATGTTGCTTGGCTGGCTAATGACTGATCCTCCAGGAGATTACTCCCCCTGTGGGACCTCTGGAAGGTCTTTTTGGTTTTGGCCTACCTGCTGGGAGCAGTAGAAGGAGTCAACCCAAATCATAGGAGGTTCTTCCCTTTATCTGCTGGAAATGAACGTCTCACAGGTAAGACCAATGTTCCTTTTACCACTGTCTAAAAGCAGGAGTCAGAAGATATGGAATGAAGCCAATTGAGCCAAAGGATGAAAGCTTTCCCATTGGCTATCTCTTCTCCCAAGGGACATGTATTGACTCCATTTTCCTAGTATACTCAGACACCCCCTTCATTCATTCATTCATCAATTCATTTTATTTAAAGCATTTCTATATCAGCTCTCGTTTCTTTTTAGAGCCCCAAGATGATGCACAGTGTATGGTGTGTAGCAGCTAAGGAGCCTTCAGAGTCCACAAAATGGCCACATCTAACCCTCCTTCGTCTCCCTCACAGACATTTCAGTAGAACCAGAGGGCTAATCTGGAGAAGAATACTTAACAAGAATGCAGTATCACTCTTTTGCTTGTGTCTTTTGGTCATGAATCCTACAAAAAATGGATTTTTGTTTCATGAGAGATGCAATTTCAACTACAACACTTCAGAATTATACAAAAATAATTAACAACTAGTTTCTGACAAAATGAAGACATAAAAAACATAAGCAAAAACCTAGCAAATTATGAACACCAAAACACTAGAAATCACGACATTGTAGGTAAAAAAAAATCTAGTTAACACAAACACTGCATAAATTTCAAAAGATGGTTATAGATTTCCCAACATGGACTCTAGGTTACTTGTAATATAAAACTTTTCTAAATCCCAAATGTTCAGATACTTCTTTCACAAAATACTAATTAGTAAATCCTAAATTACTAAATCAGTTGTTCTCTTTCTCTTGCAAGAAGCTTATTAACTTTCCCCAATCCTAACATTCCACAAAAGTCCCCCACAGTTTTTTGTTTCATCAGTGTTAATTTGTTCATCTCCACTAATCCCAGTAATTTGACAGTCCTCTTTTGTTGGAATCTCAGTACTCTTCCATCTCTAAGCATATAACAATTTTGCTGAGGTTGTTGTATGTTGGAAGATTTTGCCGTATTACCTCTCCAGTGGCTCTTCTACCAATCTCAGCACGTAAAAGTCTGGTTTCATCTGAAAATTAACCTTCAAGATTTTTTTTTAAATATAAGATGTATTTGACTCCAGAATTTTTTGGCCTTTTCACACATCCCACATCTATGGTAAAAAGATCACACATGTTGTTCACCTGTTAGGTGCATCTTTATACATTTTGGCTGACTTCACTGGTGTCAGATCCCATTGATGTATCATCATATAAAAAGTATCTTTTAAATCATAACACAATGTGAATTTAATTCTTTCTGACCACATTCTCTGCCACTGTTCCTACATTATATTATGCCCAACATTTTGTGCCCATTTTACCATACATTCTTTCACCACCTCTTCTTCCATTTCTTGTTGTAACAAGAGTTTATACATCTTTCCAGTCAAATGGTCGTCACAGCTGTTTCTCAAATTCAGTTTCAGTTAGTTTAAAATTATGTGTATTTAAAATTTATCTTATATCTTTCTGCAGGAAACTGAATTCCTCCAGTATTAATTTTTCAATCAATTCTATGTTGCTTCTGTTCACTGTCTAAAAGCTCTGAATAAGTCTCCCATTTTGTTTTTTTTTCCACTGCTAGCTCTTTTCAATAAAGTTTCTTGTGAGGACATCTCTATGGCATAACCTTGGGTTATATCTGTTCCATGACTCAACAAAGCTTTTCTCACATAGTGGTTATTAAAACCTATGTTCACTTTGATTTTGTCGTACTACCTATACTCATGCCATCGGTTGATACTCCTTGGGATCAAATAATCTCTTATTGGTCAAAAAAATCCATTCTTTCAGCCAAAGCAGATAACAGGCAGAGAAATAAACTTGCAAATCTGGAAATCCCAGTCCATCTCTCTTTTTGGAATCTTGTAAAGTTTTATATTTTACTCTTGATATAAACTTCAATAAATTACTGTGCCATTGCTTAAATAATCATTCATCAAGTTTGTAATAGCCTGGAACAGAAACAACATTTTAGGTAAAACATTCATTTTAATCACAGAAAGTCTACCCAATAATAATTTGCATTTGCTCCAACTTTGCAATTCTGTCTTAATCTCATTCTATGTTTTTAGTTGTTTTTCAACAATGCAGAATTCATGTTTGTCATAATAGTACTTCACTTTTTCCTCTATTTTAAAACCTAACATATCTATCAAACACTATTGTTCTTTCTTTCTGATATTATTTGTCAGCAGCATCATCTTTTGTTTATCTGAAAGCAATCCATGTTCACAATTTCTTTTATTTTTCTAAGACCACTTCTGCACATTCTATGGGATTTTCTAAGATAATCACCAAATCATCAGCAAATGCTCTTAATTTATACTCCTCTTTCTAATCTTATATCCCTTTAATCCTTTCATTATGCCTTCTTTTTCTGTTCAGAACTTCCAAGGCCAAAATAAACAACAAAAGTGAAGGTGGGCAGCTTTGTCTTGTACCTTTTTGAATATCACATGGTTTACTTAACTCCCCATTAATTAGTGTTCTTGCAGACTGATCATTGTAGATTGCCTTTATCCAAGTAAGAAAATTGCCCCCAAACCTGATCTTCTCCAAAACCGCAAATGAAAAAAATGCCGGTACAAATTTTCAAAGATTTTTTCTGCATCTAAAGAAATAGAGCTGCCTATTTTTCGTTATGATTGTTTCTCATTGTGATTCTCATTATGAAGTCTTTCAAAATATCCAAAACACATATAGTTTTGTCTCACAGTTTCCTTTTCAGTAAAAATCCAGATTGGTCTTTATGGGTGAAATCTTGCAAAATCTTTCAGCTAAGATTGTTGTAAAAATGTAATCATCATTTAACAAGTAAATAGGTCTGCAATTCTTCATCATTGTCAAATCCTGACCTTCTTTGGGAAACAATCATCACCTCTTTCCAAAGTCTAGATTTTTTTAAATAAGATTGAGTTCATTAGCTTCACCAATTTCACACACTGTCATAGGTGCATTTATCATCTGTTTTTGTAATTCCCTCTGTGGAAGACCTTTTTTATCTAAATATTCCTACATCATCTTCAACATAACTGTTTGTTTCTTATTCAATGATACATAGTACTGATGGAAAGATTTTCCTCATATTCACATTATCACTCATGGTCTTGTTCCCTTTTTGTATCCTTAAGATGAGTGGATCTTTCTTCTCTTTCTTTCCTCAGCTTGTGAGCCAACCATCTTTCAGATTTATCAGCAATTTCAAAATCTTTCTGCTTCATAAAACATATCTTCTCAATCTTGCCTACAGTCAACTTTGATAATTAAATAAATATTTATTCATTGCCACATTGGCAGGGGACTTCCAATCTTGTCCTGAAGCAGCTGTGACTTTTCCTGTCATTTCTTTTTAATTTCTACATTCTTTTGGATAAGGCAGCCTCTCATAATTGGCTTACTAGTATCCCATACATATCCAATCTCATTGTGTTTTAGGCATATTATCATCCAAAATATTGGTCAGTTGTTTTCTACATTCTTTTACAATCTTTTCTTTTCACAGTATATTACCATTCAGTCTCCAGTAACCTTCTAATTCCTTCCCTTTCAGTGTTAAAGTTACTGGATTATGGTCTGAAAAGGTTCTTGGTAGACTGTCCATTTTTATATATCATTGGCCAATGTCTTTTAAATCAAAAAGATATAAATTCTCAAAAATAAAAGTCTATGTAACTGTGGGGAATTAACTTCATTCCAGCCACCAAGAAAAATCAGTTTCTCACACAAATAATTCAAATAGTTTAATGCAAAAACTTCTTGAATAAAATCCTCTTATTTTCACTAGGAGAGTAAACCCCTACCATGAAAGCATTTGACCTCATAGTCATCAATTTGGAACCTCGTATACCTCTCTTCTTGATCTTCAAACATCAAGTCTACGCATAAATTAGAATTCATTGTCGATGACTACTCCACTTTTCTTATTTTAAGACACTGCAATAAATACCTTTCCTAATCTAGCATAATATAGATATTAGAGACCTCTATTTCTAACATGTGTTTCCTGCAAGTAAATTATGTCTTGTTGCTGCTTTTTCAAAGAATAAAATATTTTGATCTTTTAATGGGGTATATTCATCATTCCCCTCACATTCAATGTCACACATCTCAAAAACATATCAGTCTTTAAAACAGTCCATTCGCGTAGCCTTTTCTTCATTTGAAGCCTTATCGTTGCTCATACCTTGACTCAATGGGATCTTCTGTGATTCCTCTTCTTCCTTTTCTCTGATTTTTTCCAGATCTTTTCCATATTTCTATAAAAACTCCTTGGCATCTTGTGTTATGTTCAGTACACATTTCCTGTGCATGAAGTAAAATGAAATCCCTTCCTGTCTGGATGGGATCCTGTTTTGCCTCAATTTATCCTTTAAAAAGGCATATTCCCCTCTCTTATGTAAAATCCTCATGGATGTCTTTTTGAATATAACAGTTTCAAAACCATCTATCTTCATCCTTTTCTCAAAGTGTCTTTGTAGTACTTGATCTCTGGTCTGATTTTGAAGAAAATGTACTATCACATCCCTTGGCAAATTTCTCAATTTAGTTGCGCAAGAAAAAAATGTGATAAATATGATCCGGATCATATTCTCTAAACTGCAAGTAATTTTCCATTCACATTGCTCCAATAGTGTGAAGCCATCCAGATCTTGTTCACACCCTCTTTCCAGTTTATCTCCTCTGGTCTTAAACATCTCTGCTTTCCAGATTCGTTGTTCTCTGGCTTATCTGTTTTATGTCTGCAATCATCTAAGAAATAGACTGGTAGATTTCTTCCATCTCTAACTTAACTTCCATCATCTCAGTTTTCTTCTCTTTCATCTTTTTTTTTTTTTTGAACTCTGATATCAAATTTCTCCTCATCTGATCCATCTGGGTTCCCATCCGTAGTATCAGAGACTTTAAAAACTGAGGTTTTTCAGTAAATCTTTGAGCCACCTCTGAAGTTTTAAAGGGAAAATCTACAGGCCCTCTTCAGTCTTTTTTCCTCATTTTCCAGCTGTATGTCTTATTTCTGTATTATAATTCACATTCATCTCTGATTTTAAGAAAGGCCATTCTAAAGATCCCCAAGGAAATAAATAAGTTTAAAAATGCTTAGAAAAAAAGGAAAAAGAGAAAAATTCCCAGATTTTTAAAATCTTTATTCCCTTTTAATCTTTCCCTTTTAATTTTTTAAAAAAAGAAAAATATCCCTTTTGTGAACAGTTCACAATTTATAGATCTCCTTTTAAGAACTCTCTGCTCATTCATTCAATGCAGCCATAACTTTCACGCATCATTCCAATTCTTTTTCCTTCAGCTGCTTTCAAACTCCAGATGGTGCTCCCTGCTCGTTAATTTTAGTGCAGTTGCCTTTGAAAGCAACTATAGTTGGTCCTCCACATTTGCTAGGTTTAGGGCTGCAAGAACTCTGTAAAAGTGGAAAAACCAGAAATATCAAAATGTGTTTGTCTGTGGGAAGGGTGCCAAGGCTTGGTGGGGGGAAACGGGCATGCAGGGTTCAAACCAGATTAGGTAAAGGAGAGGTTTGGCATGGTTGGCATGCTTCCTTTCTTTCATCCATCTCCTTTCTTGAATGTGGGAGGACATCAGGAGGGGGTTTGTGGTGCTGAGGCATCCTTAGCTGGCAACACAGTAGGTGGTGGAAGAGGAGGATCAGAGGTGGATTTTTAAAGGATTGTGTAGTCTGTTGGGAGCTGCCAAGACAGAATGTTTCCCTGGAATACAAGCACTTAAAGTGGGGGCGGGAACAAAAACTTGCACATAATCTGAAATTTATGAAAATTAAATCTGCAAATGTGGACCACGGACTGTACATTCACACAGATGTCACTTTATTTTCTCTTCAGATCCTTCTCTGATACCACATGGTGCTCTCTGCTCATTCTTCTCAGTCTCCTCTGAAGGAAACTTTCGCCAAAGGCAACTTCCTTCTCAGAGAAGGGGATAATTTTGCTTTAGTTATTCAAGTTCAATCCTATTTATTTCCACTTTAAGGTAAATTAAAAGTTCTTTCTTATGTAGATTAACATTTATGCACTTACATAAACTGTTTTAATGTCCATAAAATAAATCTAAATTCAAATTTTTAATATGTTTCAGTCTGTCAATAAGCATTTCTGGACTAAGCATTTTTTGGAATCACTTTTAAAACTGAAAAGAATTTTTAAAAACTTTCTCTCCTCTTTAATCTCCTTTCCAGCACTGTTTCGGTGTCTCTTTAAATGTCTTTATATTAATTGCATAATCATGTAAAGTGAAATTCAGTTAAACCTTACTTTATATGCACCTGCAATTGTTAGTATTAATTTTCCTATTGTTAAACTGAAGGTAAAGCCCAATCCCCCTTCATCCAAGTCAGTATTCACACAATTGTTCCTGAAGGAAAGCTATGTTCTAAAAGCTATAAAGAGGGTCCATGTTTAGCAAAACATTTTCTTAAATTGTTTTATTTCTTAACTCTTTGCAAGATGTGGATTTGGTGGAATTTAGAGCTTTTTATAAGCTGGCAAAGACACACTGTGGGATTTGACAGCATTTACAGTCCCCCTCATTGCTTGCCTCTGTAGGGTGAACCAATATCTTAGGAGGAGCCCAGGAACTTTGTTGTTTAATCCTTCATGCCCCCTTTGTCTAGGAAGCAAAAACAGGAAAATCCTTTCATAGAAAATATAGCGCATCATGTCTCTCCTTGTCCCCTTATCAGAGTGACAAGAGAAGTGAACAATCACTCCTCCATTTTCCATTGGAAATCCCAAAAATGAATTTATCAGATAAAAACAAGCCCTGGGTATCTGTGTTCAACTCTTAATGGAATCTTCTTTCTCAATCAGGTAATGAATAGGAGGAAGAGAAATTTCTTAGAGCCCTCTATGGTGTCCTGGGAAACAGCCAAGATTGTTGTAGAGAAAGCAGTTTGGAAATCAAAGGGGGCTGAAAATGCGAAAGGGAAACCGATCAAAAAATGAGAAGAAGAATTCCTCTGCTTTTCAGGAGGAAGATATTTGTGAACTTCTGACCTCCCAGAAAAACCAGAAAGGGAACAGAAAGATAACCTGTTCTGTCTGTGGAAAAATATTCCAATATAAATTTTACTTCAACATACATTACAGAATCCACACAGGGGAGAAGCCATATCAATGCATGAAATGTGAAAAGAGTTTTACTCAGAGTGGACAATTAAATTCACATCAAAAAACTCACACAGGGGAGAAACCATACAAGTGCATGGAATGTGGAAAGAGCTTCAGGCAACGTGCACATCTAAATAGACATCACAGATTTCACACAGGAGAGAAACCATATAAATGCATGGAATGTGGAAAGAGCTTTAGTCAGAATGGAGATCTCCATTCACATCAAAAAGCTCACTCAGGGGAGAAGCCATATAAGTGCATGGAATGTGGAAAAAGCTTCAGCCAGAGTGGAAGTCTGCATTCACATCAAAGAACCCACATAGGGAAAAAACCATATAAATGCATGGAATGTGGAAAGAGCTTCAATCGGAGTGACGAACTACTTTCACATCAAAGAATCCACACAGGGGAGAAACCATATAAATGCATGGAATGTGAAAAGAGCTTCAGTTGTAGTGCAAACCTACAAAGACATCGAAGATTCCACACAGGGGAGAAACCATACAAATGCATAGAATGTGGAAATAACTTCAGGCAGCGTGCACATCTACATAGACATCAAAGATTGCACACAGGGGAAAAACCATATAAATGCATGGAATGTGGAAAGAGTTTCAGTCAGAGCGGAGATCTCCGTTCACATCAAAAAACCCACACGGGGGAGAAACCACATATGTGCATAGAATGTGGAAAGACCTTCTCTCTTAGTCAGACTTTACGTTCACATCAAAGAACCCACACAGGAGAGAAACCATATAAATGCATGGAATGTGGAAAGAGCTTCTCTCATAGTCAGAGTTTACATTCACATCAAAGAACCCACACAGGAGAGAAACCATATCAGTGCATGGAATGTGGAAGAGGCTTCTCTCATAATCAAAATTTACGTTTACATCAAAGAATCCATACAGGGGACAAACCATATAAATGCATGGAATGTGGAAAAAGCTTCAGTTATAGTGCATATCTACGTTCCCATCAAAGAACCCACACAGGAGAGAAGCCATATCAGTGCATGGAATGTGGAAAGAGCTTCCGTCAGAGTGCCCATCTAAATTCTCATCAAAAAACCCACAGAGGAAAAACCACATAAATGCATGGAAAGAGCTTCAGTTGGAGGGGACATCTACATTAACGAACTTCAGTCATAGTGCAAATCTACATTCACAAAAAAAAACACACACAAGGGAGAAGCCAGAAAAATCCATGGAATCCTCTCTTGTAGTGACAGTTTACAATGACATCAAAAGAACTACATGGGGAGAAAGCATACAAATACAGGAATGTGGAAATAGTGATTGCAAAATAATGATTAAATATCAAATAACTCACTCAGGGTGATATCTTTATGAAGGCAAAATGATGAAGGAATTAATATAAATAATATACCAAATGTAGAAATGTACTTCTATCAGATTGCTTTGTGAGAAACAGAATTTCTATCCAACTTGATTGCATTTTTGCTGCTTTAGAGAAACCAGGCTCTGTGCTACCTGGTAATGTCTCCCAACATGAGCACTGTACTAGCATGCCTCAGTTACAAAGCCTTTCACAAGGAAGCTTTATTGAGTAGTCTTTTTATACCCATTTAGCTTCTGTTTTCTTCCTTGTCTTTAGCTGGATATTTTTTAAGTAGTATTGCCATTGAGAAGATGGTGAAGGAAGTCCGGGTTTGAAAGAAAAAAAATCATTCCTGGATGTGTTTTGGAAGAAGCCAAGGTTTCCCTGAGTGGGTGGTTTTATTTACCATATGCGTATTTTGAGTAAAAAGTTTTTTGATACATGCTGAACTAACTGTTCTTTTTGTAGGGTACAAACCTATCTCTATTCTTTCCATGTTATTTCTGCCTCTGGTACCAAATTTTTTGTTAAACAAGTAATATCCAGGGACACATCTGCTTCAGTAGCTGAGGTATGCTGTATTTTTCTTTTGACTTCCACACCAATAGAAAATACTTAGGGGAAAAATGGAATTCGGGGATAGAAAATCTCTTTAATATATTTTGCTTCTCAAATAACATAATACACGATCTTTAAAAATAGCCCTACTTTTATAAGAAAGAGTTAGGTGAATCACTTGCCACCATTGTATCCCTATGTCTGGTTTGGCCATTCTTTCTATAGGTGACCCTCAGAAAAAGTTGATCTTCACCTTGCCAGTCCATGAGAAAGAACCTAACCCTGTTTAATGATGAGTTTAAAGTAGAAAGAATTCATAAAGACTCTTGCATACAGAAGCATAAAATTTGTTTTTTGGTGTCCAGTAGTTTTGCATATATTTTCTGATATAAAAATACATTCCTCCCAGAGTGGACATGGCTGGGTTTAAGGTGGGTTTTTTTCTTTCTGTTTGCAGTGGACTGATGTTATGTCAAGAAGAACATGTAGCATGTGCTAGTAGTTAAGCCTATAAACCAGCTACAAATCTACACCAGCAGTCTACAAAAATAGCAAGAGGAACTTTGACTTAAACTGTACTGATCTGAGACGCACTACATTTACAACATCCCCCTGATTTACAAAACTTGTAAGTCATTTTAAAAAAAAGAATAGAATTATCCTGGTACAACTTGCTCTTGAGAAACCCATGCTGTCTCTTAAATTCCCCCCTCCACAATAATTTTTATGAGTTTTAGCATGAAGAAGAAAAAAATGAACAAGATTGTGAGTCCTCTGAAAAACAAAATCCACCATTCAATTGTATGAATGAAATCAGTGCAAAGGAGGATGAATCAGAATGTGACACCATCATTCCATAAACCCATATGATTAGCTGGAGGACCAAAATGTCTGTTTGAATTAACATAAGAAATAAAAGGGAGCCATGGTGCTTAAAAAGCATCATGATCTCCGTTATTCCTAGCACTGGTTAGTTTTTCCATTAATGTCGCATTCCAAAATTGTTGTTTTTTTTTCATTCCACAATTGAAAAAGGAAAACATTGAACTCTTCCAGTTTGTATCCCTTACCATCTGAACTGACAAACCCATGAAAGAAATGAAGAGTTTATGAAACTAAAGTTACTGTCGTGAAACCAGAAGTCAACTAATCTCTTCATACATTTCTTCTGAGAAACTACTACTGGACATGACTACCACATGTGGAGCTCAAGTCTTCTCCCCACACCCTGTCTCCAACATCTTTTACTTAAATTTTTATACATAACGTTGTAGATGCTCAGATGTCATGTCCTGTCTTTTTAGCGTTTTTAGACTATGTTGTCTGATTGTGCAAAGAATAGTTTTGTTGGCTCCACTGATCATAGAACTGATGACTTTTCATCAGACATTTGGGAGTTAAGGTCATTACTCCATGCAATTTTAGGCTCTAAATTTTTAGGAGACAGATGAGATACCAGAACTTTCTATATACTCTGGATGCTAAACCTTTAGGTGTCTCTGACACAGGCATCAGCAATTCTTAAAAAACAAATAAAAGTGTGTTGTTTGTTCCCATTCAGATATGTCTCACGCAATGCAGACCCATAGTGACTTGTCATTGTCTAGTTGTTCACATTCCTATTATGGGGTTACCATTGATCAAAAGGTCTCTCAATCTATACAGGCTTCAGGTTTCCATTGATTTAATCTGTATTTGAGAATACAAGTGTCAGTCCTAGGATGCAGATGCAGATGCTGGCAGAGACAGGGACCCTTCTCAACAGCCGGAACACAGAGATTAGAACTCAACAATACCTCCTGCAGCCCAGCGTAGATGAGAAATGAGAGGTCCAAAAGATACTCAGAGTGCTTATAGGAAAGGCTCATTAATCAGGCAACAGGTGAGGGAGGTTGCTGGCCCATAAGTAGCACAGATTTTGTGGCAAGAAGTCTATTGCTGACAACTTTTCTAGTGGAAGTAACACATGGTGGAACATGACATTATCAAAAGTCATCTTTTCATCCAGGAAAGATCCTAGAGCAGATCATTAAACAGTCAATTTGTAATTACTTAGAAAGCAATGCCATAATCACTAAAAGCCAGCATGGATTTTTCAGAAATAAGTCATGCCAGACAAATCTTACTTCTTTTTATGACAGGGTTACAAGCTTGATAGACAAAGAGATGTAGCATATCTTGACCTCAGTAAGACCTTTGACAAAGTTCCCCATGATATTCTTCCAAAGAAGCTAGTAAAATGCAGGCTGGACAGGGCTACGGTTAGGTGGATTTGTAATTGGTTGACTGACAACACCCAAAGGGTGATCACCAATGGCTGCTTTTCATACTGGAGAGAAGTGACTAGTGGGGTGCCTCAGGTTTCTGTCCTGGGCCCCATGCTATTCAACATCTTTATCAATGATTTGGATGAAGGAGTGGAGGGCATGCTGATCAAATTTGCAGATGATAACAAACTGGGAGGGGTTGCTAGCACATCAGAGGATAGGATCAAATTTCAATACAACTGTGACAGATTGGAGAGCTGGGCCAAAGCTAACAAAATGAATTTCAACAGAGAGAAATGTAGGGTCCTGCACTTGGGCAGAAAAAATTAAAGTCACAAGTATAGGATGGGGGACATGTGGCTGGATAGCAGTACGTCTGAAAAGGATATAGGAGTCTTGGTAGATCACAAGCTGAACATGAGTCAGCAGTGTGACGCGGTAGCCAAGAAAGCCAACACGATTCTTGGTTGCATCAATAGGAGTATGGTGTCTAGATTGAGGGAGGTAATGGTATCACTCTATTCTGCATTGGTTAGGCCTCATCTGGAATACTGTGTCCAGTTCTGGGCACCTCAATTCAAGAAGGATGTCGACAAGGTGGAACGTGTCCAGAGAAAGGCGACCAAAATGGTGAAGGATCTGGAAGCCATGCCCTATGAAGAACGCCTTAGGGAGCTGGGTATGTTTAGTCTGCAGAAGAGAAGGTTAAGTGGGGACATGATAGCCATGTTTAAATATTTGAAAGGATGTCATGTCGAGGAGAGAGCAGGCTTGTTCTCTACCGCTCCAGAGACTAGGAAAGGAGCAATGGATTCAAGCTGCAGGAAAGGAGATTCCACTTGATCCTCAGGAATAACTTCCTGACAATCAGAGCTGTCCAGCAATGGAATATGCTGCCTCGGAGTGTGGTTAAGTCTCCTTCTTTAGAGGTTTTTAAGCAGAGGCTGGATGGCCATCTGTTGGGAATGCTTTGATGGGTGTTCCTGCATAGCAGGGGGTTGGACTCGATGGCCCCTGGGGTCTCTTCCAATTCTATGATTCTTTGATACCTGTCTTGTGTTCCTGAAAGACCTTGAACCTTGCTTTGTGTGCTGACCATGCTACTGATACTCTCTTGAGCTGACAGCCTGGATTTATTGCTGATCTGGACAGCTTGAACAAATGAATGGTAATTGCCTGACTGATAAGCTTCTGCAAACCTGACTGTGGCTAATACTATTGACTCTATTTGAGGACTGTAAACCTTGGCTGTCTACCTAAACAGGATAGCAGTCAAAAGAGAGAGAGAGAGTCGGATTTAATCTTTTCCCCCAGTTATTCCATATTTGAAGAACATTGCAGGTAAATGGTCACGTTCTATTGAAAAGCATTACTTACATTTTGGCAAGCTATTTTTTCTACTCTGTCTCTTATGTGTGATCTCTATCAGTAACCAAGTATAGTGCAGTGGGTCTTGGAGTACTCTGACTAGTAGTCTCAGGTAAAATGCATCACGATGTAATTTGAGGCTGGGAATACCCATGCCTCATTCTTTGGTGATTTGAAATGATGTTATTCTAGTGGTCCTGCCCTCCTTTCTTTCTGTTAATGAAATTTGTAAATAGATTTTGCCTAATATAGGCTAGGAGTGAAGAAACACCCAAGTTCATTTGCGGGCAGACTTGAAGGACTAAGCTTGCCTTGGGGGCTGGGAGGTGGTCTCACTCACATCCTTCACATCCGCAGGTCGGTAAAATGAGTACCCAGCTTGTTGGGGGCATGTATAGAAATACATGCTATTTGTAAGTTGTTCGCCGCCTCGATCCATATGGAGATAAAAATCCTTTGATTAAGGAGGAAAAATTTGAGTTTCATTCTGCCTCAGCATAGATGGTTTCCCTCCCTGCAGACCTAAGGACCATGCTGTGAGATAGAGTTCAGCCCTTTAGTTCTAAGACAGAATAGGATGTGAGTCAGTATTTATCCACGAAGTTTTTGAAATGCTCCTAGTCTTCTAAGAAATTGGGTCCTAAATGCATAGAACCATTTTGCATTATACACTTAGTGAATGATGTGACTGCTGAATTACAGTTGCCCAGCTCTTACAGACAAATCCACTGTTTTTCATTCCAGCCTTCTCAAACTGGTGGCAGTGGCAGACAAGTGGCACCCTGCACAGTCAGCCCCTCCTCCACCAATCATGGTGGGCAGGATCAGCATTTTGAAATTTCTGAAATTTTGGATTCATAATGGTACAATGGGCAACTCAAGTATTCGTTTAATTGGGAACACTTCCCTTCTAGTGTATGAGAACGGGTGGATGCCCAACATGTTAGAGCCCCCACTTGGTTCACAAGTTTCATGACACGTACCCAAGTAAGCCAGGATCGAGAGAGGAGAGGAACCAGTTGTGGAGGGGCAAAATGCCAGGTCAGTTTTGCTCTCCCTTTTGTGCTTTTTGGAGGTTGCCTTGCATTGACACTTAAACGAGTTTTGTGGTGCTGCGAAGGGATGATGGGATCAGCTGAGAAACTGTGTGCTGGGAATGAGGGAATGTTATTGTAATGATCTGTGATAAGAATGAAGCTCACTCTCTCACTTCAAGCTCACTCTGTTGTTGGGCTGGATGAGAAAAAGGGAGGGGAATGGAAAAGCCTGGGGAAAGAGCTGCTGTGATTAACTGTCAAAAAGAATACTAGTGTGTGCTAATTTGAAATGTCATAGTTTATAAGGTACTGCAAATTCATTAGTTTTTTAGTCTTGGCAATTGTCAAGGTATGCTACTGTTTCTTCTCTGTTCTGAATAAAGCTTTTGTATCTTCTAAGTCTATTCTCTGAAACTGAAGCTAGCTAGTACATCAGAGACAGCCCTGTTCCTTCTCTGCATGTGGCCACTCTTCTTCACTGTCCCCTTCAGAGAGTACATGGATTTGGTTTTGGGGAAGACCAAGCAGGACAGAGGGAAGAAGCTGCCTTCCTAGTCCAAAGAAAGGCACCCAAGAACTGCTCTGGCTTCCTGACTCTGAATGGATCTCTCCTCTTCTGAACAGATACACACAGGACCTTCTGCAATTGTTTGGACCTCAACCATTGGCGACAAACTGCTAGAAATCCTCCTCTGATCTTAAAAAGGCAGAGAATGGTGGGTTAGGTATTTTCTCCCTCTCCATCACACTCTCCTTCTGGAGCAAGAGTTTTCTGTGCACATCTACCCTTTCCTCCTTCACAGTCTCCCTTCCTGTGTGACAGTCCCCATATGCCTGACTCCTCCCCCTCCTCTTCCCTCTCCTCTTCCTCTTCCTCCAGGTAGTTTTGCAGTTTCCAAAGAGGGAGGGAATAGGAATCCCGTCATTGTGTTTCAGGAAAATCAGCAGAGCCCGGGGGGGGGGATTCTCGAGTTTTCCCTGGGGGAGACACGCGGCTCCTCTTTCCCTCCCTGCCCACCCCCCCATTCCTGGCTGGAGAGGCGGCCTTTGTCGGGGGGGAGGCATTGTAAATAATAAATAAATAATTTTATGGTTGGGGGTCACCATAACATGAGGAACTGTATTAAAGGGTCACGGCATTAGGAAGGTTGAGAACCACTGCTTTAGGGTAAAACAAGATCCAGAGTTATCTTTAAAGGGAGAGTCCGACTCTCTCCTAGAGAAATTCGAGGGAGGCCAAACCATGTACAGGGGACACATTAGGGGGAGGAGAGGAAGCAGGCTTCAATCATTGGCAATCCACATGATGGAGGTCACCCCAAACACCAAGGGCACATCCTTGCCTTTCTTTTACTCCCTCCCCAAAAAAGAGAAAACTAAAGGGAAGCAAAGACTGGGGCTCTCAGGAGGGGCAGGAAATTGTTGGATCTGTGATGGTCTTGTTCTCCTTCTCTCCTGTCCTTCTGTGTCCCTTCAAAATTTGCATCCTGCTATCAAGGAAAAGACATGGCCGCTGTTGGCAGGAAGGAAAGAGGTTTCTCCACATCATGGCGTCCTGAGGAAAGTGGTGGAATCTAATTTCTGAGCCCGACTGGACGCAGAGAAAGGAGAGACAGACAGAGAGAAAATCATTAGTGAATGGGGGAAGAGGGTGTAAAAGTAATTGTGCGGAGGAGGCTTCGCATTTCCCAACAGGAGCAGCTCCTTCATCTGCTGCATCTATTTGCCACCAATGGAATTTACTAACCCAATTTCCACCGTCTCCACTTTGCTCCTTTGGCCTCAAGGCGGCCAAGCTCTTACTCCACGTACCGGCTGTTGTGAGAAATGGCAGCAACAACTGTTTGGCAAATGGGCCCTGCCTAATTCTCACAACCGTCCCTGCCAGCATTTTCTGCCTTTCCTTTCCTTTGACCTCTTGGCTTACAACCCCTCCTCTTGTCTTTATGGCTGAGGAGGGGAAGGATATCATCAAGGGACAGCAGTGATCTGGAGCCAGAAGTGCGGCCGTTTCGTCATGTTCTTCTGAAGTATAGAAAAGACAGAAAAGAGGAATTGCAGCTGAGACTAGGAGAGTGTGGAGACACGACAGGGCCTTCTCTGTAGTGGCCCTTTGACTGTTGCAATCCCTCCCAAGTGAAGCCTGGCTGGCTCCATTCCTTCCCAGTTCCCAGTCAGCCACCCAAACAGCATTGTTTCCCAGGGCCTTCAGTCCTGAAACCCAGGGGCAGCTGCTCTGTATCTCTTAACTGCCTCTGGTTTAAAAACTTTTTCCAAAAAGGAACAAATACACATGAAGATAGAAAAAATTCTGGGATTACAATTTGCCGTACTACCACAAATATATCTGTTGGGAATGCCAGAAAATGAACAGGGGAAAAAACATGATGAAATGTTATTCTATATGACTGCTGCGGCAAGGATCAACTATGCCAAAAATTGGAAAAATTCAGACATACCAGACATAGAAAATTGGGAATTAAGTTTATATGATATGGCAATCATGGATAAGATGACAACATTAATAAGAGGAATCTCTTTGGAGAAGTTTATTAAAAAATGGGACCCTATTATCCAATTTTTTAAAAGCAGATGGGGAGATTCGTCGGTAGCGAGCTTTTTGGATTAGGGAAAGATAAGACGAAAGGAAAAAGAAAGGAAGCATATCTTAATATATATTTTAAGCATATTAGATATGGATAAGAATAATGATATTAGCATTCTGTATAAAGGTTAAAGGTTAAGATGAATATTATATAAGGGACCATATCAGCAGAGTCCTGATGTAAATAAACAAGATAACGGATCCTCGGGTATATAGCTTATGTGTTATACAAGGACAACTAGTCAGGAAGCCAGGGAGGAAGAAGAATGAATGGAATTGGAATGAAGAAGCAAGAAAGTGGGTTGGCGGATCACAAGACTGTTAAGATAAATAGTATATATACTATGTGTATATTAAGGGTATAGCATGATACATCATAAGACTATTATGTTTTATTGATCATACTTCAAGCTTTATTAGAGATCTTCCTATCTTTATTAAAAGCAACTGATACAGACCTGTTTGTATGTTCCTTGATTTATGTTTTATGTTTTAATAAAAAAAAACCAACCTGTTTCCAAAAAGGGAATTCTGGTCTATTTTAAAGTGTTTTTATTTGTGTATTTAATATTATTTTAAATCCTTTGTAAACTGCCTTGGGAGTCCTGGCAGGCTGAAGCTCAATAGAGAAATGCAACAGATAGATAGACAACTACAACGACAGACAAACACACAAATAGATAGATAGATGACAGACAGACAAACACTACTGCAACTCCTGTCAGCCTCCTGACTCGACATATGAATGCTAGGAGCTGCAGTCTAACAATACCCAGAGGACCCCAAGTTCCCTTCCCCTGCCTGAAGCGATGGCTGCCTGGTTCTTCAGGACGGGGACCAGTTTAGACCATGCCACCAGCTTTCGGCCTTTGCTCCTGCAGCTGCCTTGGACTCTGTGGCATAGGGAGAGCTTTTACTGCCTGGGGGCATTCCCTGGGTTTGCCACCCCTCAATACAACAACAACAACAAGAAAAAATCCTACAAAAAGCCATTTTACTTTTTTGAAGTAAAATGCTCTCTGCAACTTGAGAAGGTCCTATAACCTTTTTCTAGTTCATTCTAAGGCAATACAGAAAACTGTCAGTAAATGCTTTGCATCTTTCTCAAATTATAAAGAATGTACTCAAAGAAATTTTAAAAATGCCCCTTAGGAGCAATGGGAGCTCTTTGAAGGTCTTCTGTTACTCCAGTCTTTGACTGCTCTCCTGTTTGCCATACCTCCCCTACCAAGGTGCTTAATACACACACACACACACACACACAGACTTGCTAAGTTATCTTTCAAAATACAGTCCCATTATCTTCCAGATGATGAAAAGGAAACAAGATTTAAAATAGTAAAATACAGAACAGGATCCATTTCCTTCTTTTTTGAGTCCTGTGACCCATACCATTCTCCCCAGAAATTCTTTATTTTATTTGCAGCTGACCCAGATTGCAAACTGAGCCCAGATATGTGAACAGGCATTTGTGCCTTCCATTATTCCCTACAGACATGCAGAGAACTTGCTTTGCGCTCAAAGAGCATTCTTGCCTTCGTCTTCATCCACCTCCAACTAAAACCTGTTATCTTGGCTTCCTTTGCCCATCCCTACCTAATGCGGCGCCCATGGCTACTTCTCCCTTCCCCTGAGACAGGATTTGCAGGAGGAAGAGACCCAGACCTCTCCAAAGGGGCTGTTTCCCGCCCTATGCCCTAAGCTTCTGTGCCTGCTGATGAGACAGTTCCAGGGAAGTATGAGCCTCCAGTTTCTAAGCCTTGCAGTTGCAACCATTCAGGAATGAAGGGGAAAAAAATAACAACAGTGTGGTGTAATAGTTTCAGTGCTGAACCAGGACTCTGGAAGACCAAAGTTCAAATCCCGAATCAGTCATGGAAAGATCACTGGGTGAACTTGGGCACATCACACTCTCTCAGCCTCAGAAGAAAGCAGTAGAAAACCTAGAATCATAGAGACAACAAGGATCATCCAGTCCAACCCCATTCTGCCATGCAGGAAGACACAATCAAAGCACTCCCTTTGACAGATGGCCACCCAGTGTCTGCTTAAAAACTTCCAAAGATGGAGGCAACACCACACTTCAAGGCAGCATATCCTACTGTTAGACTCCCCTTACTTTCAGGAAGTTCTTCCTGATGTTTAGCTGGAATCTATTTTCCTGTAGTTTGAAGCCATTGCTCCATGTCCTAATCTCAGGAGCATCAGAAAACAAGCTTGCCCCACCTTCCATATGACATCCTTTCAAATTTTGAAACATGGATATCATTTCACCTTTTAACTTTCTCTTCACCGTATTAAACATATCCAACTTCCTAAGCTGTTCCACATAGAGCTTAATGGTTTCCAAGACTCCTCTGAACAAATCTTGCCAAGTAAACCCCATGGTAGAGGGTCATCTTAGGGTTGCCATAAGTCGGCAACAACTTGAAGGCAAACAAAAACAAGAGGTTCTAGATCAGCGGTTCTCAACCTGTGGGTCGCAACCCCTTTGGGGGTTGAACAACCCTTTCACAGGGGTCGCCTAAGACCATCAGAAAATACGTATTTCTGATGATCTTAGGCTCCATTACCTTCTCGGTGGTAGTGCACAAGCATGAGACATGCGCTCGTGTTCTCCTGCCTCCTTTTGCGGGAGCGCGTGCGGCCTCACGCGCTCCCGCCAAAGGGGGCAGGAGAACATGAGCACATGGCTCGCACTTGTGCACCACCACTCCTGGGCCTTTTCCACATGTTACCTTATCGCAGAAGTAGGGGGTTCCATTCGCGCAAGCAGGTTCTTGTGCGAGGCGCTCTCTTTGCTGCTGCTTCATCCCGCAGCTGGCTTCCTGGTCGCGCAACCGCCCCGCCCCTTCCTTCCACAGTTTAGCCTGGGTAGGCTGTGCTGGGGGAGGAAGGGGCGGGGTGGTCACATGACCAGGAAGCCAGCTGTGGGACGAAGGAGCAGTGAAGAGGGCGCCTCATGCAAGAACCTGCTTGTGTGATCGGCACCCCCCACCTCCACGATAAGGTAACATGCGGAAAAGGCCCAGGAGTGGTGATGCACAAGCGCGTGCCACGTGCTCATGTCCTCCTGTCCCCTGTTCAGAAGGGACTGAAATCGTTCCCCTTCTCCACTACTGGGAGAACCTCCAGTCTGACTAGCCAGCTTGGGAGGTGGTGGCAGCACAGGGGGCAGGCCCCCTCCTCGCCACGTCCCCTGCCCCACTCACCACAGAGGGGGGCGCTGCGGAAGGGCCGGGGGGTTGCAAGGCGGTGCTTTTCAGGGGGAATGAGCTGCACCCGACGCAAAAGATTCCTGGGATTCCTCCCCCCCCAGCCAGGGTCGACACTCTGGAAACTTTTCCCACACTGCCCCCCCAGCGGAAACAAGAGCGAAGCAGAAGCAGAGCCCAGGGGGGTGTTCTCGGAGTTTTTTCCCAGGGGAGACCCACGGCTCCTCTTTCATTCCCTGCCTGTCCCCCCTTCGTTCCTGGCCGGTGAGGCGGCCTTTGCCGGGGGGGGAAGGCATTGTAAATAATAAATAAATAATTTTATGGTTGGGGGTCACCACAACATGAGGAACTGTATTAAAGGGTCACGGCATTAGGAAGGTTGAGAACCACTGTTCTAGATCCCTCTGGCTGAATATTCTAAGTACCTCATAAAACTGCAAATCCCAGGATTCCATAGGATGTAACCCTAGCAGTTAAAGAGGTACCAAAAGCTGTCACTGGCACACAGTGAAATCACTTTCTCTCTCTTTCTCTCTCTCTCTTTGCAACTGGGTCCCACACAGTAATTCCCCGCTGTCATCCCAGTAGTCGCTTACTGCAACATCCACAAGCAGCTGGCATGTGTGAAGTTGTTAGAAACCAACCTCCCCCTTCCTTTGCACAGTCTCCAGATCACTTCACCTCACCTCACCCACCACCCCCGACCACAACTCTTTTCAGTGGAGGAAGTTTGCGCATTCATCTGCTAGTCATTTGAGTGATGGAACACTGAGCGATGGGTGGTGCCTCTGAACGTAATCAGTTCTTTAATGCCTCTCTTCCTTATTTCAAGAACCTGAAAGCTGGGAAAAGGTATGTGCGTATGGGACTCCAACACACACCATCGACAGTTGCTGACTTTTTGTTTAAAGGCTTCAGGTTTTCAGAATGAGGAAGAGAGATAGCTGTCAAAGACCTGATTAAGTTCAGGTGTATTGTTCATCATTCCTGGCCAAAGGCTGAGGGATGATGGGAGCTGGAATCCCAGAGCCCCTTTGGGAGGCTAGCTGAACCTAGGGCACCTACTGACAATCTAGATATGAAGGAAGAGGTTAAATCACTGTTCATTAAAAGGGTGCCAGAGGTGGCCTGCAGGGCCCACTCCCCCTCATTGGAAACAGAGTATGGATGTTACCGCTGTTGATTTACACCCTTCCAGTGTCTCTGTGCTTTGTATAAGCATTGCAATTGTGTCATTGAGTAAACTCAGACAGATCTCAAACATCTGGACACAGAGAGGAAAGGTGGGCTTGGGAATTTCCTAGAGGAAGAGGTGAACTGGAGAGCCAGCATGGTGTAGCTTGTTTGGGTGTTGGTCTAGCACCCAGAGACTGGGCTTCGAATCCCTACTCAGCCGTCTAGGTGTCCTTGGTCAAGTCCCACTCTCTCAGCTTCAGAGGAAGGCAGTAGCAAAACCCCCTCTGAACAAATCTTGCCAAGGCCCTTTTCGCAGCGCTGGCGCTTGCGCGATGGAGGAGGGTGGCTCGCGCAAGAAGCCTTCTCCGGGAGGCTGCCGCTTCCCCCTCCTTCCTTCCGCAGGCAAAGGAACGAGCGGGGAAGCGGCAGCCTCCGGGAGGCGGAGGCGGCTTGCGCGTCCGTCCGTCCGTCCCCCCGCGCGCTCGAGAAAGGAGCTTGTCGCATCCGCCACCCCTGCACGCGCGTGCGCAAAGCAGGACGTGTCGCATCCGTCGCGCTAGCGCCCCGCCCCTTCCTTCCGCAGGGGTGGAGGGAAGGAAGCGCGACCCGGCTGGCTCCCTGATGCTCCGCACAAGAGGTAAGTGCGCGCGGGCGCCGGGAGTGTTGCGCGAGCGCAGGTGATTTTCGCTTCAAAGCGAAAATCAAAAAACCCGCACTCGTGCCGCTTCAGCCCCATGAGCCCGGCGGAAGTGGGAGTGCGTCGTGTGGAGCGACGCTCCCACTCCCGCGAGGCTCACGGGGCTGTCGCGCGAGAGAAGGCCCGTGCGAAAAGGGCCCAAGAAAACCCCATGATAGGTTTGCTTTAGAGTCACCATAAATTGGACACACATGGAAGGCTACATGGATGGCACACAGTAACAAGGATTGAATTGGATGGAGAAGCTGAACTCGCAAGATCTCCCTAGCTCCCTGAATAAGCAAAAAAAGCTTTCATTAGGATATTCTATTTATCTCTTTAACTTCTGTATGTTTTAAAATGGTTTTATATATGGGGGTTTTAATTGTTTTTAAAATATCATTTAAAATATCAAAAAAAGGTCTTTTTTCTTAGATTCTTTCTGAAAGCCACCTTGGGTCCCACTTTGGGGAAAGGGTGGCATATAAACAAAATGAAACAAACAAATAAAAACTCTGTCCAGAGAGAGTAAAGTCCAGATCCAAAAAGTCAAAACTCTGCAGGAGGAATGATCCTTCCAGGCATCAGAAATATGTAGGGGCTCCAGACAACCCCAGAAACGTACTTTCTGCCTACCAACCTTTCTTCTTATTTCCAAGTATGTATGAGTGTGCTGGAAGCTTGTGTTTTGCAGGCTAGGCTGCTACCAGGCCATAATTTCCATGCTTTGATATGGTCTAATTGGCAAAACATATGAATTGGCAGATATGTTGGCATAAAATATAAATTATACTTATAGCTGGCAAAGCCATGTGGAAAGGGACACCGGCTGGGAATAGGTCAGAGGTGACCTCAGCATGGCCAGGTCAAAAGTACACTGACATTAGCCAAGAATGCCTGACTTAATGGCTCTGAGCTAATCCTATCAACTGCCAACATCAGAAAAATAAGGTGCCCAGATGCAGAGGCCAAGACCCCTACTGTGTGCATATTGTACTGCAGCCTGGCCCAGAAACCCTCTCTCAACCAAGACATTGAAACCAATCGGTCCACTCCAGATTCCATTGTCTTGTGTTGCAACTCCCATTGTCCCTTAGGCTGGGAGAGCAATCAACTCACACTGTCAATGTCAGGCGGAGGCCAAGCAACCGCAGAGACAACAGGAGTTTTATGGCTTTTAATAAGGAGTCTCTAAAATAATCAAGGGTTTACAGCACCCAAAACAAACAGAGGCAATGAATAAAGCTCTAAAGTAATTAAGGGGTTACGTCACCCAAAACGAACGAAGACAGCGGAACTCAGGAATGGCAAGCCCTTGGAACAGGTATCAGAGTCCCGGATAAATGACGGTTGTTGCCCTGTAACCCCCCCACTCCCCAGCGTCTGCCTTAAATAGTCTTTAGCCCAGCTGGGGCTGATCAAGTGTCCGTTGACCTGACCCGCAGCTGCAGGCCCTCTGATCTCAGCCGCTTCTCTAGCAGGCGTTTTGATTTACGAACCGCCACCTTCTCCAGCCACCTCTGAAGGAATGTGGGGGGAGAGTCTGCTGCAAGGTCCAGGCTGGAATCAGAAGCAGCAGCTTCTGTCGAGCCAGAAGCATTGGACTCCTCTGCTGTAGGTATGGGGCCTGGGTCAGCTGGGGAGTCGCTGGTAGGCCCCTCCCTTGCCTCTGCAGGAGCCCCCTCTCCCTCCCTTGGCTGGGAGTCCCAGCCCAACTCAGAGTCCCCGTCTGAATCGGCAGCCTGCTCAGCCTCCTGCTCAGCCTGGCTATTGACACACACCCCTTCAGGGAGGAAATGAGAGTATATAAATCCTTGGTTTTGAGAAGGCAGTTGCAGTCAGATGAAATGCAAGACTGCACTATGTCACTCTGAATCCTGATCTATCTGTCCTTAGACAGAAGTCTAAGTCACATTTCAAGCTCTTCACTACTCTTCTGGAATGGTAACTATATAACCCCAAAAACCCTCAGCCTCTCTATCCATAATTTTTTCCTCCCTTTCTTTTTCAGTTAGCTCTTGTGTGAATGCTTGACTATATGTATCTTGTGTGCATGCATGAGTGAATTCCCCCAATAAAAACACATTATTAGCTTACTTCTTAATCTTTGGCTGGTTTTTGCGTGGTCTGATCCCATAAAAATTGGGTTAAAGATCTCGCTGGGTTACCCTACCCTTCATTCTGCCAAGGCCAGTGCTCTGCTAATTCCCTCAGTGTTCGCATTTTTGGAATGAATCAAGGTATCCCCCAGGGGACCCCCAGAAGTCAGGGCAACAGGCTGCTCAGGAGTTGAGGGAAAGGAACTTTGGACAAAGGCATCTCTGGGCATGCACAGAGAGAAGGTGCATTATTCTGTCGCAGCCAAGACAGAAAGGAAGAGCAGTGGGGGCGATTGAGTCTAGCTTTGCTTTTGCTGGGCTCGTTCATTTGCGGGCTGGAATAGATAACCTCAGGGTACTTTGAACTGTAGAAGAGTTCCAACCAGCGTTCAGTGGAGACACAAAGGAGACACCAAAGAGGCATGAAAGGAAGGAATTAACAGGTCAAGGGAGGAGGGCGAAAAGCTGCCTTCCTTTCCTTTTTCTATTCTTCCTGAATCTATTCTTGAGGGTCAAAATGGGGGCGGGAAAGACTCTTGCAACCCCAAGACCTTTCTCCACAAGACTCTCTCCCCTGACCTGTCCCTCTAAAGTTTGTTCCACCCTATCATAACCCACTGCCACTGTCGTATCTTTGAGGAAGGAGCCGGAAGACTCTCTCTCTCTTTCTCTCTCTTGCTTGGACGGACCAATACCCTGCAGGGAGCAGAGTCTTCCTGGCAGTGGCAGCAGCTGCTGCTGGGCTAGTAAATCCTGAACCCCAGGAAGAGGAGGAGGAGAGAGATCAATCTAACAGATCTCTCCTGGAGGAGAGATCCTAACCCTGGGCTCTCAGCAACAGTAACCACAACAGTGGCGGTGGCACTCCATGGTCTCCTGCTGTCGCGAGAGCCAAAGGGGCTGGCCAAGAGCCCAGGTGAGCTGCCTTGTATGCATCTGGAGAGCATGCTGGAGACTATATGAAAGAGCGGGGAAGTGTGTGAAAGAGATGGAGGGAGAGAATGGGGAAGGAGGAGTGTGTGAGGAGATTTCTTTATGAGAGAGGGCCTTGGGGCGACCAGCCCCACTCAGCCCCATAGCGGGAGAGCATTGCCTTCCCCAGGTCAGTCTAGGCTGGAGCTGTCCTTACCCAGAAACGGCAGCCTGGCTTAGCAGCAGGAGCGGACAGGCAGCTTCATCTCCAACCACTGGACAGCAAAAGAGGCACCTCCTTCAAAGGCAGGGAATGGTGTGTTGTAGCAGGCGACATCAACCTCCACTTCCCGCCACATCTGAGTGAAGGGCCTTCCCTGGGCCGTGTGACAAACAAAGGCAGGGGTCCCCACCCCCTCAAAAGTGCTGCCAGGGGCACACTGCCTCTCCATCCCCCTGTCGCCCCTCCACTGCTTGAACTTCAATTCCTAGAGACACTGGCCAGCATTGCCCATGGTGAGGGATTCTGGGAGGTGAAGCCCGAAACATCTGGAAACCAAAAGGCTAACAATCCCTGGATTAAACTCTACTTGCATCTCAGACACCATCATGAGAATCTTCTATGAGGACAGATCTTCTGGCTGGTCCCAATTCCACAACATGACACACACACAAACACAAAGTAAGGCCCGCTCCTCACTTTTCTTATTTTTCAGGTAGAAAGAGAGCCCAGTGGCTGCAAAGACCAACCCCAGCATGGTGCCCATGATCTCTGTCAGCATCTTGCTCCTGGCGGAGGCCAACTGAGCTTCTGCAGAAGAAAACAAGAGTTGTGAGAAAAAGCAGGGGCTCTGGGTCAGCCCAAATGGGTGGAAGAGTCTTTCACCCACAACTGCCGAATCTGCACATCAGATGATAAGGAAGTGGGTTGAGGGTGTAGACTACACAGAGGAAACACATATCTCATGGTCTGGAATGCAAAAGCCCTGTGAAGAACAAGTTAGGGAGCTGGGCATCCTTAGCTTGGAGAAAAGAAGGCTGAAACAGAACGTCTTTAAATATCTGGAGGGAAGGAGAAGATGGAGCCAGCTTGTTTTCTGCTGCTCCAAAAACTAGGAGAGGAACCAATGAATTCAACTGAGAAGAAAAGTGATTCCATGAGAACATTAGGAAGAAATTCTTGACTGTTAGAGCTGTCTAAGAGTGGAATAGACTGACTGGGTGTGTGCAGACTATCCTTCTTTGAAGATCTATAAACAGATGGGCATTTCTCTGGAATCCTTGAGTTGTGTCCTTCTGCACAGCAGGGGGTTGGACAGATGGCCTGTGGGATTCCTTCCAGCTCTAAGATTCTATCATTCCAAGTTTCTTACTCCACTCAATGGAGACAGGACTGGCGAAGCTGGCATGCTTCACTGGCAAGCATAGATGTCTCCCTGCTCTGGCTTCACTTCCAGCATCACATGGATCTGGTAAGTCCAATCTCCGTTCTGGATGAGATCCGTGACCTTCACTCTAACCTTGTCTTCTTCCTCCCCATTCCTGAACCAGGAGATTTCAATCTTGGGAAGGAAGAAGCTGCCCACAAAGCAAATCAACAAAGCATTGTGGGAGGAGTTGTAGTCTGTGGGGATGATCTTCAGCTGGGGTTGAACTGGAAAGGAAAGCAGAGAAAATGAGAGAAGGGTGTCAGAGTAGGGGTTCCAAAAATAGTGGTGGACTCTCCTACAAGCCTTCATTTGTTGTTGCAGGTAATTGTCCTTCAGGAGAGAAAGTGGGTGAGTGAGGAAGAAAAGCAGGGGAAGGGAGCCAAGGGAGCTGCAAATGAATTGTAAGAGAAGAGGAAGCTCTGATCTGGGGGATCTGAGTGGGATGCAAATGAACTTATTACTTTATCTGAAATTATTTGGATATATTATTATAAATTGGCACTTACAAATTCAGTATGTCGTTATTTTTCTAGACATGTAATGGTCTGTGGAATGGGGTGTGTGTGTGTACGTATGTAGAAATGCTGAGTGTAACAGCAACAGTGGAAATATAATTGAATTAGTAGAGATCGGAGTCTTAGAGATCCAATAGTTTTGTTTATTGCCTGGGGCAATAAATAGCATTTAACCAGCTTAGGGAAATAACATTTGGTTGTTCTGTTCAGATAATAGCAATCATAGGGTGATTTAGGAGGATTAGGCTGTAGGATACAATGGTGGGAGTTAAAATTAGAATATCAAAGACCAAGGAGGAAATTCTGAAGATCAAAGTGACTGTAAAGAGGAGTTATTTCAACAAAAGAAAACCAATTTGGCAATTAGGGAGGGGGGTGTAAGCCTGGAAGAATGCCAATGAGCATCAAGAATAGATGCTGATGTATTGTTGTGTTTTACTATGTAACAAAATGGCTGATGCAGGGTATGAACTCCAGCAACAGTTGTTTGACTAACCTCTTGTGTTTCCAATAAACAACATGGAAATTGTACATGTGTTTTCTTGGGCAACACAAAGTAGCAGTTCTTGACATTCAGTCGTCAGTTCTTTAAATGAGTAGCCACTTACCCTGACTCACACCCAGATCTCTCCCAGAAGTTCCCCCACATCAAAAGCTAAGGAACAAGGGATGCTCAGTTGTGTGTTTTTGTTGTTTTTAAATTCAGAGAGAGAGAGTATATATATTTTCAGAATTCAGTTCGAGAGTCTAAATGTTGATGGTCTCTGGTTAGGACACTTTGGGCTTGACTGCTGTGTTTCCTTGTTTGGATGACTTTGGTGTATTACATTTGTTTTTGTTTTTTTTAAAAAAAAGGCTTTAGTAGAGTAAGATTTTCATCAAGGTTGGAAATCCCAGACCCATGAGCAAGTTTTCCAGCCCTTCACCAGATCTCCTTTCAGTTGGATTGAAAGAAGAATCAAATGGTGGTGAGGGTGGGGAGAGAGAGAGAAGAAGGGCTCCTGGCCTTGCTGGGACCAAGTGGACCCCCTTGGTTTCCCACCCACAAGAACCTTCACAGTTGGAGCAGAGCCTTAAGGTGACCCACCTGGGCATCTCTGGGCATTCCCTTGGCACTTAGAATCATAGAATCATAGAAATGTAGAGTTGGAAGAGACCCCAGGGGCCATCCAGTCCAACCCCCTGCCATGCAGGAACACCCTCAAATCAATCCCGACAGATGGCCATCAAGCCTCTGCTTAAAAACCTCCAAGGAAGGAGACTCCACTACACTCCGAGGCAGCAGATTCCATTGCCGGACAGCCCTGACTGTCAGGAAGTTCTTCCTGAGGTTCAGGTGGAATCTCCTTTCCTGCAGTTTGAATCCATTGCTCCTTGTCCTGGTCTCTGGAGCAGCAGAAAACAAGCCCTCTCCTTCCTCTACGTGGCATCCCTTCAAATATTTAAACATGGCTATCATGTCCCCTCTTAATCTCCTCTTCTGCACTTCACTTGTGAATTCCTTCGGCTGTAACTCCTATCAGGCTGGATCTTCGAAATATGAATGGAAATGTGGGCCAGGTGGGAGTGGAACTAAAGGACAGTATATTTTTCTAACTAATGGAGGTGTTTCAATAGCCAGTGGTGCCTCTGGAAGGCACTTAAGAAGAAGGGAGGGCTATGGATCTAGTCCTGAAGAAGAGGAAGCAACCAGAGCTCACCGAGGGGAGATTCCTGGCTCCTCTTCTCCTCAGGGAAACCAATCAGCCCAGCCCCTTCGCCACTGCAGAGAGGCTGCCATTGCTGGGGGGACTCTTATCTGCCAGGCTAAACATTTCCATGATTCCTAGTTCTAGCTGTAATGCTTTCATATTCAGATTAATTTCAGCTAAAGCATTCCATTGCTATAAAAACTGCCTCTCTGAAAAAAAAAAGTCAAGAAAGCCCACATTCCTTCTTCCTAATTGATGCTGGCATAAAAATCAAAGTCTTCCCTTTTCACGCCTCAGGGATTTGTTTTTGGCAGTAATTAATACTTAGGTGGAAACTTTGGCAATCCACGTTTCTCCACCCACCACTTTGTAGTTGCATGCCTTCAAGTTGTTTCTTACTTACAGAGACCTGAGGTGATCCTGTCTTGTGGTTTTCTGGGGCTGAGTGTGTGTGATGCACCCAAGGTCACCCAGTGGCTTTCCATAGCTGAGCAAGGAAGTGAACCCTGCTCTCCAGGGTTGTAGTCCAATTGTTACCACGGTTCTGACAGGCCTGGTGATAGCACTAGATGTCTCTTGATATCAGACTTATTTGGCCTTCACTTGACCTTTTTCTGCCACCCTGCTTCATGTGTTTGCAAGGCCATTGGACAAGCACGTAAACAGGCGCGGCCGTTAATGGTTGGACATTCCAAACCCCATTTAGGCAGGCAGATTAATGTCTCTCCATTGCTTCAGGGACCATTTTCTTGCAGACACACCTTGCTTAAGCGCGACTTTACACAAAGACGCTCAGCCGAGAGCCAGTGCTTTCTTTATGCTGAGCCATTTGCATACTGGCTGCACTATTGTCGTCCAGCACTAAGCTCATCATGTAAAACCTGATCTTTTCCAATGCTTTTGTCCCTCTCCAAATTTCCTTTGTTCTCACCGAGCACGGCATGGCCTGTAGGTATAATCCACCGTATAAAAACCCCCAAGTCCGAGTGCCCCTCGGATCACTTGCTCGGACCACTCCAGACTGCTATCCCGCCTTGCTGTCTCTCTGTCCAGCAAGCTCCCCTCAGCGAACCGTGCTGAGCTTTCTTCCCTGCAACCTCTACTTCTCTCCAGGACTACGAGATAAGGTGTCGTATCACCCATTTCCCCCCGAAAATTCCCATTTGTATTCTAGTTAGTCGTGTGCATGTGGTGTCTTATTCGTTGTTTGTCCTTTAATAAAGCTATCATTTTTGTTACTTTTAAACTTGTCTGGCTGCTCTTCTGACCTGACGCTCTAGACATAGGGTTGCAAGATCCCTGCTAAGTTACCCTGCCTCTCATTAGCTTAAGAGAGTGCTCGAGTTAATTTCCCCATCTTGTGTTTTTATTTGGTTATTTGGGCACCCTCCCGGGACCCCCATAATACAGGGTAACACAATGTTCAGATCCCTGCAGCAAGTTGACCCTCCCCTTCACCTTTCAAAAATTTTCAGTTGCAGACCCGAAAAGTTACCCAGCTCTTCCCCCTCCGCCGCCCCCTCCCATTAGTCTTCTCTTCCTCCCATGCGCCTGAAGGACAGGGAGAGGCTCACCCTTCCTGCGGGAGGAGAAGTCCTGGATGGTCCCAGAGCTGCTCCAGCAGTTCCCCTCGTCTGCCCGTGCGTCGTGCGGAAGGCCCTGCTCTGGGTTCCAGGCTTGCGCATGGGGTCCCCGAGGGTCGTGATGGGCACGAAGCGGCCCTGTCCACTGGCGTAGCGGACGAACTCCTGCTGGCCGTCGGCGTCGCTGTTGACAAGGCGCACCCGCAGAAGAAGCGGCTGCCCAGCCAGGGGGTCCCCTCGGTGGCCGAGGCATCACTGAAGTGGCGCTCTTGCCTGGCCTGTAGAGGAAGTGCTCTGGGTGCGAGGGGGAGGGAGAGGGGATCCAAAGGCAGAGGGGAGGAGGGCTCGCCCACCTTGGACCTTTCCCCTGGCCCCACTGGCCCAGTTCCACCTGTGTGCCCCAGAGCCCAAGCAAAGCTCCCCCGCCCCCCAGGCTGAAGGGGGAGGTGAAGAAAGCTTTCTTCTTCTTCTTCTTTTTTTTAATTTATTTTTATTAAAAAATTTTCATTCTTACAGGCATAAGCTCACCAGACTTCTCAATGTTTACAATATAAAATATATCACAATATACAATACATAATATACTCTTTTGACATGTTCATAAGACCTGTTCACAAGACATGCCATTATTTACAATATATAACATACTATAACATACTACAATATACAACATAGAGTACAACAATATAATATAATAATCAATACCTATTAATAATACAATTATATAATATAATAACAATATGTAATATGTAATAATATAATATATAATATAATCATCTGTATGATGTAAATTAAATTAACATAGCTCATAGCTTTCTTCTGAGGGGGAAGAATCCAGTCCAACCAGGTTTCTGGGCCTCATCTCTTGGAACCTCCTTCTCCAGCCCAGAGCTCCAAGAGTTGCGAAGTTACAAGAAGCAGGTTACTTTTAAAGAGATCTCGGAACCGAGAAGGTCTGCAGCCCACCCCCTCGCCAACACCTGAGCCCCAGTAGCGTCATCAGTCACTAGGCAGGTAATCCCGAGACCCTCCCAGCTGACAAAGGCGGTACCCTCAGAGCTACCAGGGAGCAATGGGAGTGGGGTCCCTCCGCAAAGAGACCCTTTTCCCAAGGAAACTCCCTCCCCGCCGAACATGTGAAGTAGCCTTTGAGAGAGGGTCAGTCTAGGTAGCCACAAGATCCTGTATATGCTCATAGAAATAGAATCTAATATGAGGAATCATCTGAAAGTGCGTCACAAGTCAAGGGATTTCCACAAGCTGCGTTAGCAAAGATCATAGAATCATAGAAATGTAGAGTTGGAAGAGACCCCAAGGGCCATCCAGTCCAACCCCCTGCCTTCAAAGCACTCCGGACAGATGGCCATCCAGCCTCTGCATAAAAACCTCCAAGGACAGAGACTCCACTACACTCCATTGAGGCAGCAGATTCCACTGCCGGACAGCCCTGACTGTCAGGAAGTTCTTCCTGAGGTTCAGGTGGAATCTCCTTTCCTGCGGCTTGAATCCATTGCTCCTTGTCCTGGTCTCTGGAGCAGCAGAAAACAAGCCCTCTCCTTCCCCTACATGGCATCCCTTCAAATATTTAAACATGGCTCTCATGTCCCCTCTTCACCTTCTCTTCTGCAGACTAAACATACCCAGCTCTCTAAGTCTATCCTCATAGGGCTTCATGGCTTCCAGGCCTCTCACCATTTTGGTCACTCTCCTCTGGACTTGCTCCAGCTTGTCAATATCCCACTTGAATTGGGGTGCCCAGAACTGGACACAGTATTCAAGATGGGGTCTAACCAAAGCAGAGTGGAGTGGTACCAGTACCTCCCTCGATCTAGACAGCTGAGAATTGCATTGGCTTTCTTGGCCGCCGCATCACACTGCTGACTCATGTTCAGCTTGTGGTCTATGAAGACTCCTAGATCCCTTTCACACGTACTGCTATCCAGCCACGTGTCTCCCATCCTATATTTCTGTATTCCATTTTTTCTACCTAAGTGTAGGACCTTACACTTCTCTCTGTTGAATTTCATTTTGTTCGCCCTGGCCCAGCTCTCCAATCTATCCAGGTCATTTTGAATGTTGATCCTGTCATCAGGCGTATTAGCAACCCCTCCCAATTTGGTGTCATCTGCAAATTTGACGAGCTCTCCCTCTATTCCTTCATCCAAGTTGTTGATAAAAATACTGAACAGCACTGGGCCCAGGACAGAACCCTGTGGCACCCCACTAGTCACTTCTCTCCAGGATGAAAAGCAGCCATTCGTGATCACCCTTTGGGTTCGGTCGGTCAACCAGTTACAAATCCAACTAACGGTAGCCCTGTCCAGCCCACATTTTACCAGCTTCATTGCAAGTATGTCATGGGGAACTTTGTCGAAGGCCTTACTGAAATCGAGATATGCTACATCCACAGCATTCCCTTCATCTATCAAGCTAATAACTCTATCATAAAAAGAGATAAGATTAGTCTGGCAGAGTTGTTTCTGGTTTTGAATACAGAGTTTCGGTCACGGTGTGCTAACTGCTGAAATGTTCTGTAACACTTTGCCTGGAATGTAAATATCTGAGGAGTAAGAGGGAGTCAGAGAATACTGGACACATTGCAAAACCTCTTTGTACTATGTTCCTATAAAACTGTCTTGCAAACTGAGATCTGGGCTCCTGGCTTAGGAAGCGATTCCAGCCACGCAGCCCACGCGTATAATAAACACTCTTTTTCCTTATCTCCTGGTCTCTGTGTCTCAGCATTTCTGCAACACACGCACCACCTTGGCTTTGGATCCTCTGGGCCTTTTTGGCCAGGGGAGGGGCTCTGGGGAGCAGGAAGGAGCCCCCCAAGCTGAGCAGAGGGCTCAGGGAGGGCAGGACATTCAGGGAGCGGCAGGAGCCCCCCATTTCCCTGGGGGTGGGGCTCCCCCGACAGCCCCCCTTTGCTGCCCCCCTGGGGGCTAGGAAAAGGAGGGGGAGAGGGGAGGGGGCACCAAAGAGGTTTCCTCTTGTCCCCCCTCCCGCCTAGATATTTGCGAACCAAGCACCACCCCCTTCCCACGGGGAGCCAATCAACACCCGAATCCCAGGAATGTCATCAGTCGCTAGGCAGAGAAGTTCGGAAACACTCCTGATCACAGGGCCATTTCCGCACTAGCCTGTTATAGCGCAATGATTCCACTTTCAACCTCCTCTGGAACCTGGGTTTGCAGTTTCGGGAGGGGCCGGCCCCTCCCGAAACTGCAAACCCCAGGATTCCAGAGGAGGTTGAAAGTGGAATGATTGTGCTATAACAGGCTAGTGCGGAAATGGCCAGTGTGTGTGTACGCGTTCCAGGCCCTTCTCTGGAAGATGGACTCCCTCCAGCCCCATGGAAAGGCACAGACGTGCGCGTGCCATTTTGCAGCCTGGGGCCGCTCCCTTTGTGCGGGGCTGGAGAGCTACTGAGTGCGCGTGTGTGTCCGTGTGGCTTCAAGTCGCCTGTCCATTTTTTCAGAGAAATTTTTTGCAGAGGTTTTTCTTAAGCAAGGGGGTTCCGCCACTTTCTTCCTCTGCAACAGAGCCTACAGCACCCGATCTTGGCTTGCAGTCTCCCATCCAAAGACTAGCCAGGGCCGATCCTGCTTACCTTCCAAAATCAGAGGGGATGGGATGGTGCCTTTAGGGCATTTGGGAGGAGCAGAATTCTTTCTTGGCTTGGGGCCAGCCTACCTGCGGGATGGCCTTTTCCCATATAATCCGCCCCGCACACTAAGGTCCTCTGGGAGGAATTTACTACAGCCAGTCAGAACTAGGTTGGCTGCAGTTACCCCGAGGACCTTCTCTTCTGTCGCTCCCAAGTTATGGAATGGCCTGCCAGAGGAGACCCAGCACATTACCAGTCTTGACAGCTTTAAAAAAGCAGTCAAGACTGATCTCTTCCGACAGGCCTTCCGAGACTAGCATTTCCATCGCCTCCCATCTATTGCCTTGCTGCTTTGCTAATAATAATTGATGGATTGTTAATTGCTGTGCATTTTAAGGGGTTGGTTTAGGTGGGTTGGTGGGTGGGGAGGATTGGGTCTGTTTTTAATGTCTTTTAATGTCTCTTAATGTATAATGTATTTCATGTTGTTTGCCACTTCGACCCATGTGGAGAGGTAGGATACAAATAAATATCATTATTATCATTATCATCATCATCATCATCATCATCATCATCATCATCATCATCATTATTATTATTATTTCTCCTGGGGGGGCAACGCCCTCATTTGGTTTGCGCTCCCCTTCCCAGCTGCAGCCCTCCCTGCCTTTGCACATTTCCTCTCTCTTCCCCCCTCCAGTCTGGCCTGGGAAGTTTCGCCCAGCAACAGCCGCGTCAACGCCAGCCCCTTTTTTCTCATTGGCTAGACTCATTCTCTGGCCGCTTTTCTGTCTTTTCCGTGGAGGTTCAGGCGCAGGGAAATCTCTCCTAGCAACAGTAGCGTCATAACAGGCCTTTTTTTCTCATTGGCTGAGCTGGCTAGGAGAGAGGGACCGCTTCCATTCAACTTCCACGCCCAGCCGGGAAGGGCCCCAGGTCCCAAGCAAGGAGCAGAGCAACCCAGAGAATCCTAGAGTTGGAAGGGACCACGAGGTCATCTAGACCAACCCTGCCCTGCCAGGACAAGGGGGGATTCGGGGGTCGGTGAATGGGGGGGATACCCAGGGCCCCCTCGCTCTCTGCTCAGTTCCGGAATTTAGATTTCTTGCTTCAAGGAAGGGAAAGGATTTCACCAGGCAGTGATTCCACCTCAAAAGCATTGGTTGGCCAGGGGAATCTGGCATCTGTGGAACTCCCTGCCCTTTGAAGAAGCACCCTAATCGTAGAGTCATCACAGTTGAGATCTTCTTCCCTGAGTAGTTCCTTTTTGTTAACATGAATTTCAGCAACAACTGGAAGCCCCAGTTCAGTTAAAAGGTTGGAATTTAGGAGTTACAGTCCAAGTCTGGTCCTCCGTGTTCTCCCTTGCTCTCTGTTTTTGTTTTGTTTTTTTGCTACATGAAGGGACAGTAGCCCTGTCCAGCCCACATTTTACTAGCTTCATTGCAAGAATGTCATGGGGAACTTTGTCGAAGGCCTTACTGAGTTGGAAGGAACCACGAGGTCATCTAGACTAGCCCTGCCCTGCCAGGACAACGGGGGAGTCGGGGGTTGGTGAGTGGGGGGAGATACCCAGGGCCCCCTTGCTCTCTGCTCAGTTCCAGAATTTAGAGTCCTTCCTTCAAGAAAGGGAAAGGACCACCTCAAAAGCATTGGTTCGCCAGGGGAATCTGGCACCTGTGGAACTCCCTGCCCTTTGAAGAAGCACCCTAATCGAAGAGTCATCACACTTGAGATCTTCTTCCCTGAGTAGTTCCTTTTTGTTAACATGAGTTTCGGCAACAACTGGAAGCCTCGCTTCAGTTAAAAGACTGGAATTAAGGAGTTACAGTCCAAGTCTGGTCCTCCGTGTTCTCCCTTGCTCTCTGTTTTTGTTTTGTTTTTTTGCTACATGAAGGGATGCTCTTCAAAAGAAAGGATGGCATTTCCCCCTGGTTCCCCCAGTGGCATATTTTTAATTGGGTCCTCCAGATGTGTCTTTGTTGGGGGTGTAGCCCTTCTATTGCTTTGTGTGCTGAGCTACAGCTGGTCACAGGTATTATCAAGACTTCACTGGATTCCATCCCTGCTCTGAGAGGAGCTTGGCGGTCCATAAAGGCAGCTGGTGGTCTGCTGCAGAGGAAAGCCTAATAGCCCTTGGGCTGAGGTACCCAGCATCCTCTCACAGCCTGTGGTAGTGGAATCAGGGCACTAGACAACAGATTGCAGTCCAACACATCCGTCAAGTTCCAGGCTTGGGAGCGTGGCCTGTGACACAAATCAGAGGGGTCCTTGTGACCATTGCCTCCAAGTGTCAGCAGCTGTCCAAGGGCTCAGGAACGTCCCTATGTGCCCAGTTGTGCCTGGAAAACAGTTTCCCTTAAGCTGAGCCCTTTGAGGCCACAAGCACATTGACTAGGAATGGAACAGGGAGGAACCTGCGTTCTCACAGCTGTGAGGGCAGGAGGTAGGTTGCGCCTGCGCAGCTCAGCTTCCTTGGTTTTCTTTTGGTCATACATTCTTTTGGGAGTCCATCTTCTTGGGTTGTGTCCCTAGAGCATCCCAGCTCAGGGCCCCCAATCAGCCATCCATAGGAATCTCGGCCCTGGGACAGTCTAGGTGTTACCCTGTTCTCTGGGGGTCCCGGGAGGGGCCCCCAAATAACCAAAACACAATCACGAAGTTGGGGGAATTAGCTGGAGCACTCACTAAAGCTAGCGAGAGGCAGGGTAACTTAGCAGGATCTTGCAACCCAGTGTCTAAGGGGTCAGGTCAGGCAAGCAGTCAGACAGGTTTTAAAATAGCAAAAATGATGTTTTTATTAAAAGACAAACAAACAGTAAAGACACCACAATCACACAGCTATCGGAAGAATTAGAAATAAGGATTTTGGGGGGAAATGGGTGATACGACACCTTTCTCGTAGTCCTGAAGAAGCTTGAAGATGGTAGGGAAGAAACTCAGCATGGAGGCCGAGGGGAGCTCGCTGGACAAAACAGCAGCAAGGTGGTCTGGAACTCGGGAGCGATCCGAGGTGGTCTCAGAATCAGGGGATTTATATAGGGTGAATTGTGACTGCAGGCCATGCCTTACTCGGTGAGAACAATGCGAGTTTGGAGTGAGACAAAGCTTTGGAAAAGGTCAAGTTTAACATGATCGGCTTAGTGCAGGTTTTACAATAGTATAGCCAGTATGCAAATGCACAGTACTTAGTCCGGCTTTGTAAGACTATCGGCTCGAGGCCGGGCGTCTTTGTTTAGAGTCGCACTTAAGCAAGAGGTGTCTGCATAAGAGGTCCCTGAAGCAACGGAGTGGCTCTGTTCTGCCTGCCTAGGTGGAGAAAGGAATGTCCAACAATTACCAGCCGCGCCTGTGTAAGTGCTTGTCCGGAGGCCTCGCAAACACATGGAGCAGGGTGGCAGAGGACGGCCGAATGTTTTTGATATCAAAAACAGATATCATGTGCTATCACCAGGTACGCCTGGGCCAAAGTAACAATATAATCATAATATATTGTTGCTATTGTTGTGTGCCTTCAAGTCCTTTCCGACTTATGGCAACTCTAAGGAGAACCTTAAGGGAGGGTTTTCTGGGGGCTGGGAATAATAAAGCTATACATTCAGGTGTAAAAGAAAGTACATGTGATCAAAGTATTATTTTTGCTGTGTGCCGTCAAGTAGTTTCCAACTTCCAGTGACTCTAAGGCGAACTTCTCATGGGGTTTTCTGGGGTTGAGAGTGTGTGATGTGCCCAAGGTCACCCAGTGGGTTTCTATGGCTGAGCAGGAAGTCGAACCTTGGTCTCCAGGGTTGTAATCCCATATGCAATAATGCCATGCTGGCACTCAGTCAAAAATACCAGGCTGTAAAACTATCATAGAATCATAGAATCATAGAAATGTAGAGTTGGAAGAGACCCCAGGGGCCATCCAGTCCAACCCCCTGCCATGCAGGAACACCCTCAAAGCACTCCCAACAGATGGCCATCCAGCCTCTGCTTAACAACCTCCAAGGAAGGAGCCTCCACTACACTCCTGGGCAGCACATTCCACTGCTGGACAGCCCTGACTGTCAGGAAGTTCTTCCTGAGGTTCAGGTGGAATCTCCTTTCCTGCAGCTTGAATCCATTGCTCCTTATCCTGGTCTCTGGAGCAGCAGAAAACAAGCCCTCTCCTTCCTCTACGTGGCATCCCTTCAAATATTTAAACAGCTTGCTATATTAAACTAAAATTCCAAAAGCTTTTGGAAACAAAAAAAACAGTTTTAGTTGACACTTAAAAATAATAAGGGAAGAAACAGTCTGCAAATGTTCAGGGAGGCAGTTCCAAGAGCATGGAGCAGTGAGTGAACAAGGAGTAAAAGGAGTGGGAAAGTTCACTTTAGGTGGAAAAAGCAGAGGCTTTCCTTGTGAGTTTTTGTGCTGTAAGGGGAAAAAAGTGTAGCTTTTTACCACTTTTTTTTTTAGTTCCTAGTCTTGCTGCAAAGCTGTTACTTGTATCTCCCCTGGACCCCAGTCTCTCAACCCAGCACCTGGCCATCTTCCAGGGCGGATGAAGTGAGCATCTGCGGCTGAAAGTCTTTCTGAAGATGGCTGCACCAGGATTTGTAGCAGTGCTGGTGTTACGTAAGGACAAGAGAGGGGGCAATCTGGTAAAAAGTTGGTACCATATTCATTATTATTATATTCTCATTTTGAAATGACTTTTGCATTGGTGGTTTGGCCCTTCAGCCCATTTGAAATTATGGTGGGGTTTTCTTGGCAAGATTTCTTCTGGGAAGGTTGCCATTGCCTTTCTCTGAGGCTGAGAGAGTGGGACTTGCCCAGGGTCAGCAAGTGTGCTTCCAGGACCGAGCAGGGATTTGAACCCAAATTTCAGGGACTAATTAACACCCAGCTCCATGTCCTATGATATCCTGAGATTTGTATTTGTCGTGATGTAGAGTTCTCTGCCAGACAGCATCTAGAGGCCCTAAGGACACAAACCACTACGCCACACTGGATCATGGAAAGTGATGGCACCACTCTATTCTGTTTTGGTCTGACCCACCTGGAGCAATCCTCTGTCCAGTTCTGGGCACCAAAGTTCAAGAACTCAAGAAGTATCTTGAAAATCTGGAAGGTGTCCAGAGGAGGGTGACCAAAAGGTCAATGAGCTTCAACTTATAATGACACTATGAAAAAAAGAGTTCCATGAGCCCTGGTCATCAACAACACTGCTCAGGTCTTGCAAAGGCAGGGCCAATATGGCTTCCTTAGACCCCAAGTTGAACAGGAGTCAGAAGTGTGATGCAGCAGCTAAAACAGCCAATGCAATTCCAGGCTGCATCAATAGGCATTTAGGTGGAGCAAAGTCACAGTGCCACTCTATTCTTCTTTGGTCAGACCCACCTGGAGGAATCCTGTGTCCATTTCTGGGCGCCACAGTTCAGGAAGGATATCGACAAGCTGGAACATGTCCAGAGGAAGATGACCAAAATGGTCAAAGGCTGGAGACCATGAAGCCTCCTGAGGAGCAGCTTAGGGAGCTGGGCCTGTTTATGTCGAGATGCCCTCCATATTAAAGTAATGGGATGTATAGTCTATCATAAGAGGCAGCTTGCTTGTAAGCAAGAAGCGTAGGTATCAGAGACCATTAGATAAACATTTGCTAGGAATGTATGATAACCACTGCCTGGTTCTCATTGCTTCAAGGTCTCTTGGAAAAGGGAGTGGGAAAGCGGGGATTCTAAAACTCTGGTATTTGCTTTTGAACTGCAGTCTCCTCACTAAAGTCTTGTACAATGTACCTCACCCCAAATAAATAGTGTTTATGCACTGTAATATTTACGTGTGTGGATTCACTTCCTGACAGTTTAGCTTGGAGAAGAGGAGGTTAAGAGGGGATGTGATGACCATGCTTAAATATTTGAAGGGATGTCATATGGAAGATGGAGCAAGCTTGTTTTCTGCTGCTTCAAAGATGAGGACATGGAGATTTAGAGGTCCATCTAAAAATTAGGAAGAACCTCCTGATGGTAAGACTGCTTTGACAGTAGAATGTGCTGCTGCCTCGATGAAGTCTTGTTTAACATGGTTTTAGCTACTTTATACTTTCTTGCTGTTTTTAACCTGTCTCATTGCTCTTTGTGAGTAATTTTTTTAAAAAAATTTAGAAATTCAAAGGTAAAATGTAGAGAGAGCCAGTGTATTATAGTGGTTTGCTGTTGGAAACCAGGGTTCGGTTCCTTGCTTGGCCATGGAAACCCTCTGGATGACCTTCAGCATGGTACACTCTCTCAGCCCCAGAAAATTCTGTGATAGGTTCACCTGAGGATCTCCATAAGTCGGAAATGACTTGAAGGCATGGAACAACAAGAGCAATGTGTTGTAGTGGTTTGAGCATTGGACTACAATTTTGGAGACCAGGGTTCAATTCCCCACTCAGCTGTGGAAACCCACTGGGTGACCTTGGATGTGTCACACTCTCTCAGCCCCCAAAAGCCCCATGCTAGGGTCACCATCAGTCGGAAATGACTTGAAGGCACACAACAGCAACAACAATAAATATTTTATAATAGTCCATCACTCAAACCGCTACCCATGCTGACTCTAACTCAAATAAACCAGGGTGGTTGGCCAGGAGGGTCTGTGTTTGTCTCTGATTTTGGGGGTCTGGGTGTCTTGGCCTCAGTCTTCCAGTTTTCAGCCCCTCTTTCTCTCTCTTTCCTCTACTCCCAGCTCCCTCCTCCAATTCGCTGTGCTATTTTGTTACCACGAGGGATTCCAGCAGTATCCCACTGGAGTTGTGTTGCTGATCCACCTGGATCACAAGCCCATGTGCTACTATGAGAACAGGATCAGGCAGGTGGTCTCCTGCGTCCATTGGATCAAGAAGTTGGAGAAGCACAATTTGGATTTCTGGCAACAACAACAACAACAACAAAAACCTGGGTTGCAATGCAGGACATAGACTTGGGTCTCTGGGTTGATCTGGAGACCATTAAGAATCATCACATGCCCAGCTCAGGTGCACGCAGGAGCACCTGGTTTGCTCCTGGTTTGCTGTGGTTTGCTCATAGAAGGGTAGAGTTGGAAGGGATCCCTGAAAGACCATCTAGTCTCACCCATAATGCTTCCTGCAGTCTGTTCCACTGTTGAACAATTATTACAGTCAAAACAGTCTTCCTATCTTTAAGCGGAATCGCTTTTCTTGTCATTTGAAGCCATTCGTTCGTGCCCTAGTTTCTGGACCAGCAAAAAAACAAGCTGGCTCCATCTTCTACATGACATCCCTTCAAGTATTTAAAGATAGCTATTCTTAACAACAGGAGCAGAGAGTCCATATCGAGGGAAGTAGTCATGCTGCTCAGTCTGAGTCAACAGTGTAATGCAGCAGCTAAAAAAACCAATGTGATTCCAGGCTGCATCAGTAGAAGTAGACTGTCTAGGTTGACGGAAGTCATAGTCCCACTCTATTCAGGTCAACCTCCACCTGGAGGCTGGAGGGAGGGAACTTGTGTCCAGTTCTGGGCACCACAGTCCAGGAAGGATGTGGACAAACTGGAAGGTGTCCAGAGGAGAGGGAGCCAAATGGTCAAAGGCCTGGAAACCATGAAGCCCTCTGAGGAGTAGCTGAGGGAGCTGGGCACATTTAGCCTGGAGAAGAGAAGGTTGAAAGGGGACATGATAGCCGTGTTAGCCAGGAAGTCAAATATTTGAAAGGGTGTCATATGGAAGCTGGGGAAATCTTGTTTTATGCTGTTCTAGAGACTAGGACATGAAGCATGGATTCAAACGACAGGGAAAGAGATCTCACCTAAACCTTAGGAAGGACTTCTTGAAGGTAAGAGCAGTTTGAGAATAGAATCTGTTGCTGCCTGCAAGTGTGTTGGAGCCTCCTCCATTGGAGAACTTTAAATGTAGGCAGAGTGGCCATCTGTTATAGGAAGTGCTTTCCCTGTGTCTTCCTGCCTGGCAGAGGGGTACTGAACTGGATGGCCCTTGGGGGTCTCTTCCAACTCTGTGATCTTTTGTAGTGTGCCCCACTCCTATTTCTGCTGCTGAACGCTCTTACCTGTAAGTTTTCCAGCTCCTTGTCCTCTGCCTGCCTCCAAAGAAAGCTCCTATGATTCCTGTCTTTGTTCTTCCTCTCTTTAAAGGACTGTCACTTTGCAGCTGGATTGTGGCTGTGAAAAGCAGGAAAGATTGGCAGAAAAGCAGCCACTGCCGCTTTGGCTTCAACAGGAAAGATTTCCTAATCTTCAACACCAAGCATGCCAACTGGACAGCAGTCGATTCCGAGGCCCAGGAGGTCAGGATCAAGCAGAATACTGAGGTTGACTGTAACCAAGCCCTGAAGCAAATGCCCTTCTACCCACGTTACCCTGTATTCTGGGGGTCCCGGGAGGGGTGCCCAAATAACCAAGTATAAACACAAGATGAGGAAATTAATTCAAGCACTCTCTTAAGCTAGCGAGAGGCAGGGTAACTTAGGATCTTGCAACCCTATGTCTACAGCATCAGGTCAGAAGAGCAGTCAGACAGTTTTAAAATAATAAAAATGATAGCTTTATTAAAGGACAAACAACGAATCAGACACCACATGCACACAGCTAACTAAGAAATGGAAATGAGAGTTTTCGGGGGAAACGGGTGATATGACACCTTATCTTGTAGTCCTGGAGAGAAGCGGGGGTTTCAGAGGAGAATGCGCAATGTGGTTTGCTGAGGGGAGCTTGTCAGACCGAACGACAGCAAGGCGGGATGAAAGTCCAGAGCGATCCGAACGGTGAAAGAGGTTCGGACAGGGAGAGCGAGCGATCCAAGCGAGAGATCCGAGGGGCACTCAGAATCAGGGAGTTTTTATAGGGTGGATTGTACCTACAGGCCATGCCATGCTTGGCGAGAACAAAGGAAATTTGGAGCTGGACAAAGGCGTTGGAAAAGGTCAGGTCTTACATGATGAGCTTAGCGCTAGATGACAATAGTATGGCCAGTATGCAAATGGCTCAGCATAAAGAAAATGCCAGCTCTCGGCCGAGCGTCTTTGTGTAAAGTCATACTTAAGCAAGGTGTGTCTGCAAGAAAATGGTCCCTGAAGCAACGGAGAGGCATTAATCTACCTACCTAAGTGGGGATTGGAATGTCCAACCATTAACGGCCACACCTGTTTACATGCTTGTCCGGTGGCCCTTGCAAACACGTGGAGCAGGGTGGTGGAGAAAGGTCAAGTGAAGGCCAAATAAGTTTGATATCAAGAGATATCTAGTGCTATCAAAAGGCATGTCAGAACCGTGGTAACACCCGGTGCTCTTACCTGGCTGCTCTCTTTCTACAGTTCCTCTGCTGCTTCCACATAGCCCCTCTCCACAAAGAGCTGGTGCATAAGAGTCGGCAGCTCCTTCTTCTCATCGCCTGCTGCTGGCACTGTCATGTTCTGCTTGCCAGTATAGAAGATGTTTACAGGACAGGAAAGGGAAATGTCACAAAGTTATTAAATTCTTAAAGGGGTTCTTAAAAGCAAAAGCTTTCCATATTTCAGATTTTGGGGGCTTTGGGACACCTTACCTTTTTACAATAGCCTTGCAGCTCGTTCATTTGCTACTTGTGTCGTGTATGAGAAGCAAGGTTGGAGAGAAACTGACTGTCTATAAAATTGTGGGAATCCAAGCATAGCACTCAGTCCTAATCCATGCCTCCCGCCATTTATCTCCTTGGTTTGGGAGACTGAGCCTTTCTGGTAGGGAAGGATATGAAGCACAACTCAAGACAGTCACCATCACAGGAAAGGAAAAGAAAGTGATACCTGGGGTGGGGGGACCATGACTGAGATTCTCAGCTGCTGATGCCCTGCGTTTGGCTTCTTGTTGATCCAATATCTCTGTTCTTCTGGCCTACACCTCCCCAGTTACTCTTCCTTCTTCCAGTGTTCCTACTTTTTTCCTTGGCTGCGGACCTTTGGCATCCCTTCTTCAGGGACAAAGCTGAATGGATTGTGATCAAGGCTTCAAAAGACCTTAAGAAGAAAGAGGGACTGATACTTATCTTCTAATCATGGACTTTGGATGGTTTCCAAAGACCCACCTTCAAGGACTCCACCCAGAGACCCTGGCCATTTCTGCAAGAGACTGTTATAGCGCTATGATTCCACTTTCAACGTCCTATGGAATCCTGGGGTTTGCAGTTTCGGGAGGGGCCGGCTGGCCCCTCCCGAAACTGCAAACCCCAGGATTCCATAGGACGTTGAAAATGGAATCATAACGCTATAACAGTCTCTTGCAGAAATGGCCCCTGTGTATCTCTTCTCTCTTGGTTTACCTTGGTCCCTCTCTTTCCCCTTTCTTTCCATTTGAACATCTTTTCCTTTCTCTGCTCACAAGGGAGACGATTTCATGTGTTCCTCTTTCCTATTAAAGCTTTTCTGCCAGCATCAAAATGTTCTCAGGCTGGTGGGATTGTGTTCCCTGTCTTTTGAATTTTGGAGGTACTTTTTTTTTTCTAGCACTAACTGGGGTTATGATCTGATCTATACCAATGGTTTGAACTTAGGCAGTCTACCCCAGTCCTGCCTAAGGCAGACCCATTGAAACTCCTTATAACACACTTGGTTATGAGGGGTTTAGTCTAACGCAATACATCTGTGGTTGTTCAGCAGACAGAGATAGCTTTTCCAAGCTCTGACACAAACAAACAGAGAAAGAGAGTCCGGTGAGTTCCCATGGATTTTCTCTGCTGCTGCTGCCCAGACGAGGGCGACACTTTTGGGCCAGTGGGGCATCGGGCATCACTGGAAGGTCTGAGAAGAGGAGATGGGGAAAGGGCCTAGTGGCCCAGTGGTCACAGAGAGTCAGCCTGTGGCAGTCATGGGGGGGGGGTCCAAGAGAAGAAGGAAAGGCGGCAGAGAGAGACAGAGACAGAGAGAGTTAGAATCATAGAAATGTAGAGTTGGGAGAGACCCCAGGGGCCATCCAGTCCATCCCCCTGCCATGCAGGAACACCCATCAAAGCATTCCCAACAGATGGCCATCCAGCCTCTGCTTAAAAACCTCCAAAGAAGGAGACTCCACTACACTCCATTGAGGCAGCAGATTCCACTGCTGGACAGCCCTGACTGCCAGGAAGTTCTTCCTGAGGTTCAGGTGGAATCTCCTTTCCTGCAGCTTGAATCCATTGCTCCTTGTCCTGGTCTCTGGAGCAGCAGAAAACAAGCCCTCTCCTTCCTCTACGTGGCATCCCTTCAAATATTTAAACATGGCTATCATGTCCCCTCTTAACCTTCTCTTCTGCAGACTAAACATACCCAGCTCTCTAAGCCGTTCCTCATAGGGCATGATAGGGTTTATCCTGCTCAGTCCTTGAAGGGTTAAGAAAGTGGAGCTCTCAGCTTCGCAGAGAGGCAGGAAATGTTCAGAAAAAGCTGCTTTCACGAAGGGGAGGGGGGAGCCCGTCTCTTTTGTTCCCTTGGCCAGGAGGAGGAAGAGAGGAAGGCCCAGTGAGTGGAGCAGGCAGGAGGGAAGGAGGTATGGGGGTAGCATTTGAGGGGAGGGGGCAGAGGCACCCTAAATTCTGGTAGATGGGGGGAGGAGAAAAGTCCCCCTTGTCATGGCTAGGAAGCTTCCTGATTCTTGCTGTCTCCTTTGGAAAGGGAGCCCCCCCTTCCCTCCCCACTCATCCAGACCCTCCTTCCACTGGGAAAGCCGCCTCCTCCCCCTCCCTTTCAGCCCCCCCTCAAAAGTGGCCCACAACAATGGGGGGAGTGCAGGGGGAGACCCTTGATCTGTGACTGGGGATAGAGGAAAGGGTAGATAGGAAGATAGCCTCCTGCGCATCACATGTTCCTTGCCCCTGGAGATGTCATGGCTGACAGCTGGCGCCTGCAGGGACACAGATGGCTCTTCCTCCGCTGCAGCTGGAGGCCACAGAGAAAGCCACCGTGGCCAGTAGCCCCCCCTCCCCCCGTAGCCTTGCCCTTGATGCTCTTCCCAGCATCTCCAGGCTTCAGCTGACATGTAGGAGAAATAGAGGATTTGTTTTGTCTGGATGGGGAATTGAGAGGAGAACAACAAACCTGGGATTGAAAACATCTCTCTCTGCAACCAGGGGCAGTGCTATTGTGAATCTCAAACTGGTTTGAGGAGGATGAGTTTTGGGGGTGGAAAACAGCCAGTTGGCAAAGGGAAAACAAGGCCTCTGTGTAATCTTGAGAGGAGACAGAGGCCATTTCTGCACTACACTCTTATAGTGTAATTATTCCACTTTCAACATCCTATGGAATTCTGGGATTTGCAGTTTAGGAGGA